>JAODAL010000748.1:0-276293 GCA_025379985.1 Phyllomedusa bahiana | reverse complement strand
AAAGGGGATTTGCCAACAGACCAAGTACTGACCTCCGTTCAGAAAGAGAGCAAGATATAAGCAAATCACGCTGAGTCATGAAGCTGCAGTGGAGAGAGGGAGAGGGGAGGGGGGAGTGAGGAATCCAAGGGAGCGCCCTCAAAACTTAATTGAACTAATAAACATTACAACAGTGGATTCAATACAGCAAGACACAAGCTCATACACTGCACGGGTCAGAGAAACCTTATTTTGCTAAGAAGCAAATGTAATGTAAACAAATCACGAGCTGACAGAGACACATACAGACACACACACGCCAGAGCACAGAGCCTTTGCATAAGGGGACCTGTGACATGTTTCACTCAAAAATCAAACTATAACTGTGAATTCTGTATACAAAAGAGAACACCTATTCAAACACAGCAGCTTGAAAGCTTTTTCCCATCAGATAAAGCAGGGATCTAATAACACTACAGCTAGTTATTCTGTATACAAAAGAAAACATATTGCCACCGGTCCCTTTAAAAGACCATTCATCTGCCTGTCATCAGATAAGAAGTTATTCACGCAAGCGCGGCCTTTCAGCTCCTGGGTCGTGACTAGGGGAAGCTTTGAGGTAACCAAGGGGATTGAGAAATGCGTAGCCTCAGAGTTTTCACTTTTTTTAATCACATATATTTAGAAAAGTGATTAAATACCCATTTTGGAGGTTCCCACGTCAACATTACATGGTGGCAAAACCCCTTTAATTAACCTTCGGATATGAATTATGCTACAGAATTTCTTCTGTGGCGGTGAAAAACAAAGTTTCTTTTACTGAGTACAACTGCAGAAAAATACTTAGTTAACCCTAAGTAAATTGCGCCAAACATGAGCAACCACAAACTACTAGCTTTGGGAGCGTGTTACAATGGCCCTGTTTTTTACGCTACACAACAAAGAAAATTGTAATATACCTTCGCTTGTGAATTTTTGCTACAGAAAATTTATTTTTGGCGGTGAAAAAGACAGTGATTTTGTCCCCACAGCAAAAACAACGTTTTAAATTTAAACCCCCGGATGTAAATTGCGCAAAAGAATTGAGCAGCCACAAACTACTAAACTTTGAGCGTGTTACAAAGGCGTATTTTTGACGCTAAACAAAAAAAGAAAAAATTGTAAATTAACCTTCGCTTGAATTATCTACAAGAAAATTGTATTTTTTGCGGAAAAAGACGTTTTTTTTGTCACCACAGCAAAAACAACGCTTAATTAACCCCTGGATGTAAATTGTGCAAAAGAATTGAGCACCACAAACATACAAGCTTTGTAGCGTGTTACAATGGCGTATTTTTTACGCTACACCCAAAAAGAGAAAAAATTGTAATTAACCTTTGCTTGTGAATTATTCTACAGGAAATTTATTTTTGGGCGGTGAAAAAGACGGTTTCTTGGATTCCCACAGCAGAAAAACAGGCGCTTAATTAACCCCTGGATGTAAATTGGGGCAAAAGACTTAAACACCCACAAACTACAAGCTTTGTAGCGTGTTAAAAAGGCAATTTTTTGACGCTACACAAAAAAGAAAAAAAAATTTTAAAATTAAACCCTTTTGCTTGTAATTATGTACAGGAAAAAATTTTTTTTTTGGCGGTAAAAAAAGAGGTTTTTTGTAGTCCCCAAAAGTAAAAAACAACGTTTAAATTTCCCCCCCCTTTGGAAAGGGGTTAAATTGCGCAAAAGAATTGAGCAGAAAAAATGAAGTGAAATTTGTATTGAAAAAAACGCTGTTTCCTTAAATGAATAAAACGGGAAAGGGCTTAAAACCCCCCTTTGGATTTTCAATGTGCTGTGAGCAGATAGTATTAAAAGTATATTCCCGCCTGAAAATTGGACGCAAACTGGATTTCAACCCCAAAAACCCCAAAAAATCAGAAATAGAACTTAAGAAAGAAAGCCCTCTAAAACAAGCGAGACCCCCCCCCAAAATTTTTCACTGTATAAAAACAGTTCTTCAGTAAGAGCTATCACAATCAGGCGGCAGAAACCTTCCCAAAGTCATTTACATTGGGGGAAAGTGGGGGACCCCCAAGCGTCGCCCCCGGGGCCCAAATAAATTGCGGGTGACTTTCACAGAATCCCGCCTTTCCCTCTGTTCCTTCATCTCTCACTAGTCATGCAGGTATCCCCTTTTCTTCCTCCCGGGAGCCCTTTTCCCCCAATTTTAACGCCAATTTTGCCCCCCCCGCAAAAAATTTTAAAAATTTAAAAAAAGCACACATTTTCACCCGAAGCCCCCCAAACTTCGATTTCGTTCAGAACCAAATTTTTTTTCCCTGAAATTCAAAACGAATTCTAAAATCGTTAGAATAAAATGGCCCCACTCTTTTAACAGTTTTTAAATCTTTAAAGGTTATATTAAGCTAATTCTGCAGTAACTAAATCAGTCACATATATTATTAAAGTGTATGCTTCATTTTATAAAAATGTTTTAGATACTGATAGCCTTTAAGATAAAAAAGTTTATACTCTCCCATCAACTTATATCCAGCACTACCACTGTCCTCTCTTTTTGCTGATATTCTGTTTACTCTCTGGATGGGACATCATCACCAGGGGCCACGATTCACCATCCGAAAAAGGGCGTCCCCGGGAAAGGGACATCAGTTAACGGGAAAAAACTGCTGAGTCGCTGTTTTGGCCCTTCGGCTGGGGAAAAAGGGAAAATAAACAAAAGACTTCGCGGAAAAAGGAAAACGGCAATTTGATTTCCCCAAGGGGGGATTGGGAAAAGTAAGTATAAACTTTTTCATTTTATAAGGAAATCGGAAAAATCGTCTGAAATTTTTTTGGGCCCCCACCAGAGGAAAACATTTTAAAAAGGGCGAACTTTTTATCTAATAAGACCCTGGGCACGGCCACTTTTAAGTAATCTTTTCCCCCATTTCAGTGTTTAATTTGGATTTGTCTTCCTTATATTTAATTTTTTAACCATTGTTTAGTTAATTTAAGTGTGTGCTTTAAATCATTGTCTTTACCATCTTTTACCTTGAGGTTCTATTGTTAAACTGTCCAGTAAAGTGTTTTGACAAAACTTTTGAGGTCATTATTGCAATATGTTGAAGGCCTGAGGAAGCAAAGCAGACCCGAATTAGGATGTTTCTTTCACTATGTTTCAGACTTAGGAAAATGTTTTGGTATTGGTGTTTAGGACTTCATCTCCAGTATCAGACAACCATGGCGTACCGTCCGTCAGGATATCTGACTAGAAATGTAATTTATTCTTTATGCTTTATGGACACATTCAATATTGAAGTGTAGTTTTTGATAAATATTTTTATACAGTATCTCTCAAAAGTGAGTATACCCCTCACATTTTTGTAAATACTGTATTATATGTTTTATATTTTAAGGAACAACAATGAAGATATGACACTTCGATACAATGTGAAAGTCAGTGTACAGCTGGTAACTAAACACACAGCCATCAATGTTTAAACCACTGGCAACGAAAAGTGAGTACACTTGGGGACAATTTGTCTATTTTCACTTATAGGTGTATACACTTTTTTTGCTAGCGTTTTAGACATTCATGGTTGTATGTTAAGTTAGTTTGAGGGCACTAAAAATGACACTGACTATTTTACATCATATCAAAGTGTCATATCTTCAGTGTTATCCCATGAAAAGTTATAATACAACATTTACTGAAATGTGAAGGGTCTATATAGAAAACCACAACAGCACTGCCCAAGATATAGAAAAAAGCTGGGTGCCAGCAATTCTGAGCCTGATCTAAAACATCCATAGGAAAAAAATCACAGATCTCAGGTTGCCTGGATGAGTGCTGTGATTTTTCCTAATTATAGATAGATAGATGGATAGATAGATAGATAGATAGATAGATAGATAGATAGATTAAAGCCAGGATCAATAAATTGACTAAACAGGATATTAAATGGTAAAAATTAAAATTTACACTTTTGAAAATTTGACTTTGGGGTCTTCATGGCAAAGCCATTTATCAATTATAGGTCTACTTATTAATGATCCCAGAGTTTTTATAAGCGAATTATAAGTTTTGCAATATAAACTCACGTAATCCACTAAAAATACTGTGAAGCCATGAGAACCTATGTTTTATATGTGTTTGGTCAAGTAGAATTTGATGGGGACACGTGGGGGTTCCAGTAAACGTTGGTATTATTAACATTCTGAATTCCTACATCCATGACTAAAACAGAGCAGAACGCATTATAAGACAATCCATCCTCTTCAAATGAATCAGCCCACCTAAAGCACTATTTGCTCTACTCATGCTGTTGTATTATGGGTACAACATCAAATGCAAGCGGAGAAGCAATTGTCCAGAAATGGTGTGGCTGTGGTCTTTCCTTCATTCTTAGACCCATTTGCCAAAAACAGTGGTGGTTGCAAAATACAGAAACTAGAAGAAAAAAACTGGCGCTCCTCACACAGCTAGACTTTCTTGACATTGTGCAAATGCAAAGGTTACAGTGTGTATTCACGAGGCCTCTTATGCCTTCAGCTGGCCATTCCTAGTAATGTGCATGCATTAAATGTTCAGCAGAACTGCAACTTGAAATCCAGAAATGTATGTACAGTTGAAACCAGAAGTTTACATACAATATATAAAAAGACACATATGCATGTTTTTCTCACTATCTGACATGAAATCAGAATAAACTTTGCCTGTTTTAGGTAAATTAGGATTACCAAAAGAATTTATATTTGCCAAATGCCAGAATAATGAGAGAGAGAACATTTTAAGGCATTTTTATTACTTTTTGCAAAGTCAAAAGGTTACATACATTTCATTAGTATTTGGTAGCATTGCTCTTAAACTGTATGATTTGGGTCAAACGTTTTGAATATCCTTCCACAAGCTTCTCACCATGGTTGGTAGGAATTTTGGACAATTCCTCCTGACAGAACTGGTGTAACTGAGCCATGTTTGTAGATTGCCTTGCTTGCACCTGCCTTTTCAGCTTTGCCCATAAATTTTCAATAGGATTGAGATCAAAGGCTTTGTGATGGCCACTCCAAAACATTGACTTAGTTATCCTTAAGCCACTTTGAAACCAGTTTGGCAGTATGCTTCAGGTCATTGTCCATGTGGAAGATCAATTTTCCGCCCAAGCTAAAACTTCCTGGCTGATGTCTTGAGATGTTGCTTCAGTATTGCCACATAATCTTCTTTCCTCATGACGCCATCTATTTTGTGAAGTTCACCGATCCCTTCTGCAGCAAAACAACCCACAACATGATGCTGCAACCCCATGTTTCACAGCTGAGATAGTGTTCTTAGGTTTCCAAGCTTCTCCCTTTTGCCTCCAAGTGTAACGATGGTCATTATGGACAAACAGTTCAATTTTAGTTATGTCAGACCACAGGAGGTCTCCAAAATACAGGTCTTTGTTCCTGTGTGCATTTGGAAACATTAATCTGGCTTTTATATGTTCCTTTTTGGAGTAATGGCTTCTTCCTGGCAGAGTGGCCTTTCAGCCCATGTTTATACAGTACTTGTTTCACTGTGGATAATGACATAATCTTACCAGCTTCCGCCAGCATCTTCATAAGGTCTTTTGGTTTTGTTATTGGGTTGATATGAACATGTCAATCCAAAGCATGTTCATCTCTGAGACACAGAACCCGTCTCCTTCCTGAGCGGTATGACGGCTGGATATTTCCATCTTGTTTTGTACTTGCATATAATTGTTTGTACAGATGAACGAGGCACCTTCGGGTATCTGGAAATCGCACCCAAGGAGGATCCAGACTTGTGCAAGTCGACAATTCTCTTCCTGATATCTTGGCTGATTTCTTTAGACTTTTCCATGATGTTACACACAGAAACAGTGTGTTTCTGATATGCTTTATAATGCAACTACAGTTGTGTCTCTAACTCAGATGTTGCCAATAAACTTCCAAAAACATATCATCATTTAGGCTCTCCCAAATTAATTAAAGGCATAGTAATCCTAGTGTATGTACACTTTCGACTTTGCAGAAAGTGATAAAAGTGCCTTAAAAATTATCTCTCTCATCATTCCGGCATTTGGCAAATATAAAGAATTTTGGTAATCCTAACTGACCTAAAACAGGTAAGGTCTATTGTGATTTCATGCCAGATAGTGCGAAAAACATGCATATGTGTCTTTTAATATAGCGTATGTAAACTTCTGGTTTCAACTGTAGCTTGACAGTGGACCCTAGTAATCAGAGTCATCTGACACTTTACAATATGATACAGCAAAAGAAAGGAGTTATAGCATCCTCTATTGAATATAGCACTCGTCATTTCACATCCAACTCACTGAGCCTTGTGATGTAAAAGGGATTACCATAGCCATGCTAGTTTGTTCATCTGCAGACAGTTGTTTCAGGGTGTTGCTCCTCATCAGTGCAGAGTACACCATTGGCTGGCTAGGTGGTTGAAATTAAGTGTAGCTGAAAATGGCTAAGGTTTCTCATTGGAGAGATGCACCCTGTTGGTGTGTGGAGACTTATTCCCTTGATGCTCCACTGAAATTTAAATATTCTACAAGGCTCATGGAAAAAGAGCTGTGGCGCCCTCTTATGGACGTAGCATTTCTCAAGCCACATCCGACTCACTGAGCCTTGTGATGTAAGAGGGATTACCATAGCCATGGAAGATTGTTCATCTGTAAACAAATATTTTGGGGTGTTACCCTGCGTTAGTGTAGAGTAGAATACTGGGTGGCTAGATGGGCAGCATTCAGCGTAGTTCTAAAGGGTTAAGGTTTCTCATTGGGGAGAGGCAACATGTCGGCGTGTGGAAACTTATTAACTTGATACTCCGCTAAGAATAATTTTGCTAATATAATTTGCTCAGAGAAAATAAACCTTGTTGCCTCATATTAACTCAGGATACCCACACTTTAGTTTCATTCACTTTTATTTTTATTATAATTTAAGCTTGAGGTGTGCATGTAGAGTACAAGGACTTGATTTATTTTTATGTAATTGTATTATCATAGATATTTAGTTTACATTTATCGTGCATGTATTTTAATAATTTATTGTGTGAAATCCATTTTTTTGTATGCTAATAAAGAATTTTCTGCTGTACCTCCACCCACTATGTGCGGTGTTTCAGCACCATTGTTTGTTTGCAACAATCATGCACCTAAATGCATACCATTAATTAAAAAATATGTTCTTTATATTATGTGTTGCCTGTGCTTTAGCTCATTATCCTGAAGTCCTGTGTATGGTCCCTGGAGTAGCTCTAGTTTTTTCCTTCTAATTTCTAAACATTCCAAATTCATGGTATGAAAATGTTCACCATTATATTAGTAGACAGGGGAATAGGGGAAACTCATGGTAGGCCCCTGAGCTAGGTGGGCCTGTAAGCGTAGTGGAACATTGGGTATGAAAGTCCTAGGGCTGTTTTTCAGGGAGAAAAGGAAAAGCAGAGTGCAACAGTCATGTACAGTAGCTGTAGAATAGGCCCCAAGAATCAACTCCACTGGTGGTCCTAGCACCCCAGTCCGGCACTGTTAGTAGACATGAAAGGACTAACCTAAAGTAATGCCAGCCTTCTCCCCATTATTCCTAATTAACAATATTAGCAATATTCTGCAGTGCCCTTTACATACTATGTTTTATGTGGGAATTGTTTCTTATGGTGGAGACTGACAAATTGGCATAGGATGTCTTGTAGGCTATACAATGCTTTCTGGAGAAAAGTATATGTAAGTAAATTCTTCTCCACATGGAAAAAAGCTGCACCTCTAGTGCCACCTATCGCAAATAGATTCCCTAAGTCAGGTCCATTTCATTTAAAGGGGTATTCCCATCTTATTGAATAACTTTAAACATGTAAGCAAAGGTAGCTAAAGACTGTTATCAAATACAGTGCTGTTACAATTTTGCTTTATTTCAGAGTCAGTGCAGTTCTTATCTCAATCTTCTCTAGTTACCAACCAACTCTTTCTGATCTAGCAGTTGCTGGGCTGGTGATGTCACTCCATGTTGTGTCTTATCAGCAGGATGGAGGTTGCTTCTCACTCTCTGATCTTATCTTTAGACCACAGAGAAGCCTTGTGCCATCCTCTCAAGTCTGTAGACCACATATCTGTGTATATACATCCAAGATGACAGAGGGACCCAGCAGCTAACAGTGTGTCATTGTTTTTCACAACTCTTCCATCACCAATTTCCCTATACCAGGCAAAGCTGAAATTAGGAAGTGTGAGCCTGAAGAGACTGTGAGGACTGAACAAATCAGATGGGAAAACCACTTCCAGGAATTTTAAAGGGAAGACTTGACTTTCAGGGAAGCTACCAAAAAAGGCACTCAAGAGAAAAAGCTTTACTCCATCTGGAAAAGAGCTTATTTACATACTACGGTTTATATTTGTCAATATATCATACTTATAAATCAAGTTTTACCATTCATTTGAATTTGAAATAAACAAAGCCTTTTTTTAAATTTGTATAGAAAAACACAAGGTTTTTTTTCCCCAGAGGAACTAAGCATCTTTACAATTTCACATTACAAATAGATAAAATGCACAACAGTCAGTTAAGATGCTGCATCAGAAGAAATGAAGAAAATCTTTAAGTAAACATCATTAACACAAGCGTCTTATAAAGACAAATTCTCAGTAAATGGAAGGTTTTATTTATTTCTTCTTTTCCACTCTCTTGTACTTGCCACTGCAATTT
This sequence comes from Phyllomedusa bahiana, assembly GCA_025379985.1. Classification (NCBI taxonomy): domain Eukaryota; kingdom Metazoa; phylum Chordata; class Amphibia; order Anura; family Hylidae; genus Phyllomedusa; species Phyllomedusa bahiana. Next base: position 267,617 of record JAODAL010000748.1, on the reverse strand, counting down.
ACTTGCTTGCTTCTGAAAGAATGGCTGATGACTGCCACACAGCCCCTGTGTGTAATTGAATAGTTTAAGCAATGTATTGTATTATATGTACATTAGCAGCATCTCACTATAAACTGCTCTATTAACAATAAAGTGGTGAGATCCACTCAGAGAAAAAGAAAGCTGTGAGCTGGATAGTAACAACCTATTCATCCACATTCTTTCTTATTATATTACATTGTGGAAAATTTCTATAGACCACATTTTTTTGTTTTAGAATTTCCCCTAGAAAAAAAGATATTGTCCAATAACAAGTTATCAATTTCTATCATTTTATCATGTCCAGTCAAGAATGACATAAGGGTACTGTGAACCATTTTACATGATAATTAATGACAAGACTAGTACTGTTGTATATTGTGGATACAGGACCCTATTGCAAAGTGTAATGGGATCCTCTCCTGGAGCACTACCATGGATAAAGCCCTTCTTCATCCACTGCTTGTGTATGTGTTCAGTACTGGAAAATACAAAGTGATTAAAAAAAGATTCGAAATTCGAGCCTAAGATATCCACACACTAAAAAGGTTTAAAGGGAATCTGTCACCAATTTTTTAGTTTTTTTTTACTTATTAAATCAACCCCCTGATCCATATTCTTTTCCTCTCAGTTGTTTTTATTTCCTGATTGTAGATTTCTCTATTCGGCCACCTATATATAATTGTGGGGAGGACATTCTTGCTTGCACTGCTTTAACAGCAGTCAGAGAGATACTTTACAACAGCTTCATGCACATAGGATTCTTAAGACAGATTCTGTCCCATAGACGTCGATAGGATAGTTTTCACTGTTAAGGGAGGGGAGAGGGGGGAGCTGTGACATCTCTTCTTGTGACTGGTGGATTCTGTGTTATCTATACACATTGGTGTCTCCTTTCAGCTTGACCCTGCTGTTACTGATAATGAGCAGACACTGCGAAAAGCTCTCAAAAACAGAACAGGAAAGTGTCAGACGATTATTAGGCTTAGTGGCCAAATTGAAAACTACGGGACTTAAGAATTATTAAAATAAATACTGAAAGTGATCTGGAAAATTAAAAAAAAAACATATCAAAAAATTCCTAAAAAAATGTGTTTAACATAAAAATGTGAGTTAAACAATAAGTCATTTTTTGATGACACATTCCCTTTAAAGTGATTTCCACTGGTGACACAGTTGTCCAGTCCTGTATAGATGCTTACCAGAATATCTTCAGATATGGACTTCACTGTTTCAGTGAGGCATCATTCAGATCCTCTGACTGGGGGATCAGAAACACTAAGGGTCACATGTATGAGCCTATTTAGGTCTAAAACTCACTTTTTTGCCCATAGGTTATTATGGGCAAAAGAGTGAGTTTTAGACCTAAACAGTTTCATATATGTGGCGTGGCCCTAAATTACTATGGGTAACTAAGGCATTTTAAATTTGATCTTCAGTCATTGGCCATTTACTACTGAGTTTAATTTAACTACACACTTTTACTTTTGCAGAATTCTTATTGAATCAACTTATATCTTGCCTGTGCCTTCAAGTCAGCACATGTCATGTTTGGACAAAACCCTATCATCCAAGTTTTGCAGTACAGTTGTGTTTGTAAAGTGTTCTTTTTCTATCAGGCTGCTTCACAAAACTTCACAGGCAGCTTCAGGCTCCTACTCCCTGGTCAGGCTATGGGTGGTTCTACAGCAAAGTGGCATATCAGCTCTGATATACCTAGCAGAGTCTGCTAGAGGGACATCAGGGATAACAGGGTTTTAACAGTCGGCCAGAAGGCTACAGAGCCCTAAACAGTTAAATTTTGTCAGTAAAAAAAATGTTGTTGCTCATAAGAAATAGCAGGAAGTGACCAGTCCGGCCATGGTTGGTAATGTAGAGAAGATTTTGTACACAAGCAGGAGATAAGAACTGTTCTATCTCTGAAAGGAAGCAAAATCAGAAGAGCAATATATTTAGTAATACTCTAGTAATAATCTAAAGCTAATCAATGTGGTGAGAATGCCCCTTTAATGTTTAAAGACCATAAAAAGGATAGGAGAAGCTATAAGTCAAGATGTAATCCCTCAAAACCCAATTTTTAAGTCTGCATCCATATACTTGTCCTGCCTGCCTCCTTCTGATGCACATTAATACAAATAAGCAAATACACTCTAGCTCCTGATATAGGCCACATTATCTCAAAGTTCAACAGCCTGTTTGTGGTTGTATAGTGGTTGTCCAGTAGAGTCTTTTCATTAGAAAAAAATAATATCTGCTAAATAATGTCTTTCAATGTTAGGCACTTTTGTAATGGACCTTCATCTATTGCCGTCCTGCAGTTCTACATCAGCTGCTTGATGGCAAGAAACTCAGTAGTTATGTGTCTCTACACACAAGAAACAGCTTTCTGATGAGCCCAGGAGATCAAGTGACTGGCTTAGCCTTTTTCAAGCCAGCCATAGCGTTCAGCCTTCTACGCGACGATCTTTTGGTCCTACCTACCAAATCTTTCACCATGAGATAGGAACCGGGTGGGGGAGGGGCATTTGTAAGTTGCTGGAAGCAGGTGCACCTAGGTGGCAAGATGTGTGGTGTGATGGTGGTGTAGGCCTACTGGTAGTGTGTTGGGATGTGTAGTGCATCGGCATGAAAGTAACTACAGAAACAGCTTCTTGGACTCTTGACAGTTTTTATTCACTTCAATTTCATGGAGAACAGTCCACACTGACAGATGGTTTATACCTCTGCACATTACACTCTTCTTTTTCAGTACACAGTTTGCAACTGCCTTGCAGCCAAATCCATTCTGCCTGCTCTCTACATTTGAATCACGTCCCAGCTCAGTTGTGCAGCCTAGAGTAGCACTACTAGGAATGTCGGCATCTGGTTACTAACTTTACAGGCAACTAGTTTCTCTTCCACTTTTCTCAGTCTTTCTTTCTCTGTCAGTCTGTCCTCTACATCCACTTCACTGGTCCTTCTTAGGCTGTGGCTATTGCCTTCCTGCTCCTGTTTCACTGCTGGCAAGTGTCCAGGTGACTCCCAGCTTCTTAGGTACCTAATTCACATAACTAGAACACTAGCAGAACTGAGCCCAAGATGACAGGTCCCCCCTTTTATGCCTATGTCCCCCTTCTCCTTCCCAGGATCCTCTACTATTTCTCCCTTCTATTTGGCTGCAGTCCTCCCATAGTGCTTTGTGCTTACAGAACCAATTCCCTTTTAGCCATCATTATTAATAAAACGCATACAAATTAAGGGCCACATGCATACAAACTGTCTAGGTCTAAAACTCACTTTGTTGCTCCTAGGAACCAATCAGAGCGCCCCTTTAATTTCTCCAGAGCACTATATGAAATGGGAGGGGCACTCTGATTGGTTACTATGAGCAACAAAGTCAGTTTTAGACCTAGACAGTGGAAGCGTAAAGAAAGACAAAACATAGCAAAAATGCCTGTGGTTTTACATGGCGAAGAGAAATAGCTTTCAAACAGGAAATGCTGCTGGGTTTTTTGGGGTTTGCAAGAGATCTCTTGAAAACCTTACAGAATATGAAAGATTTCAGGAAAATAAAAAGGAAGCCCGAAGGTGAATGCCTCCAACTAAGCCCCAATTTTACACCCATAAATCTACATTAAGATGTGCTATTTTAAAGGTACAGTGAGTTGCAGAACTATTCATACCCCTTGTACTGTTCCTCATTTTTAAATGTTACAGCCACAAACTTAAATGTAACCTGTCAGCTACTTTATGCTGTCCGAATGACAGGCAGCAAGAAATAGCTGCAGGTTACCCGATCCTAAACCTGTGTGTTTTACTCCAAAACGCTGCAGCTTTCCCAGATAAAACACCCAGTGAAGTGGTCCCGAGTGCGGGGAGCCCGGGAGAGATGAGTCCGATGTGCGGCTTCTCCCCGCCCCCTCAGCTTGACTGACAGCTCTCTCCAATGTTTGTCTATGGGAAGAGAGCTGTCAATTAAGCTGAGAGGGCAGGGAGAAACCAAACATCTGACTCATCTCTCCATACATCTGACTAATCTCCCCGCACCCGGATCAACTTCCCTTGATGTTTTACCCGGGAACACCACAGCGTTTTGGGGTAAAACACATATGGTTAGGATCGGGAAACCTGTAGGTATTTCATGCTACCCATCGTTCAGTCAGCATAAAGTAGCTGACAGGTTCTTTTTAAATGTATTTTATTGATATTTTATGTAATAGAGCAACACAAAGTACCAAGTATTTGTGGAGTGTAAAGAAAATTATAACTGCTTTTCCAAATTATGGCAAATTTAAAAACAGTGTGGCACGCATATGTATCAGCCCCCTGTACTCTTATACCCCTAAATAAAATCCAGTGTGAACATTACCTAATTAGTAAATAAAGCATATCTATATGTAATTTTTTCGCAGTATAATGACAGCTCTTTTATGAAGGCCTCAAAGGTTTGTTAGAAAACATTAGTAAATAAACAGCATCATGAAACCCAAGAAACAATCACGGATAAAGTGGTGACTAAGTTTATTGAAGGGTTAGTTTTTTCTTACATGTGTGTGCATATAATATATAATATATATATTAAAATATATATTTTATATATATTTTATATATATATATATATATGTGTGTATATATATATATTTTTATATATATATATATATATATATATATTTATATTGCCGCAACCATGCCAGTGGCACCCAGGTTCACTTTGTGTTTTTTAGAAATGTTTTTTTGTGCAGAACTATACGTTGCATTTGGCATATATTGCTTTTAATTTATATAGGAAGGAATGGATGCCTCCATTTTGGTTTCTTGCACCCCGCCCACCTCCACAGGTTGTTATATCAGTGCAGTATGCTTTTAAGGTTGGTGCATTTTTTTATTTTTTCTCTCTGGATTATGGAGGTCTGTTGACCCAATGAGAAGTCTGCTGACTCAAGTGAGAGGTAAAAATAGAGTAAGACCACCCGCCTTGATATCCCGTTGGTAGCCAGGGGTGGCTTAAGCATTTTTTTATCAAAACATGTGAACTAAGAATCTCAAAGTTTTTTTCATGTATTGTAGGTTTTCTTACAGAGCACTGTTCAATCCATAATCCATAAATGGAAGGAATATGCTGCAACTGCCAACCTTTAAGACATGGCCGTCCACCTAAACTGACAGCACCGGCAATAAGAGCACAAATTAGAGAAGCAGCCAAGAGGTCCAAGGTCACACTGGAGGCGCTTCAAAGATCCACAGCTCAGGTGGCAGAATCTGTCCACAGGACAACTATGAGTCGTGTACTCCACGAATCTGGACCTTATGGAAGAGTGGCAAAAAGAAATCTTTTTTTTTACAGCAAACCAATTTAAACAAATCCCATTTTTTCAGTTTGCAAAAAACTTTTGGGAGTAAAAAAAGATGTGGGAAAAACGAGCCCCTAGTCCCAAAGAGAAATGAAATTTTTTTCTTCCTTTGGGCCCAAATGCCCAAAAGTTAAAGTAAAGGGGGAAAGCCCCCCCTCTGGCACACCATCCCCCCCGTGAAGCATGGTTTGGGGGGCAGCATTATGCTGTTTGGGGTGGGTTTTTTTTTTAACAGGGGCTGGAAAACTGTTCAGAGTTGATTTGGGAGATGGGTGGGCTAAATACAGGGCAATTCTGGGGGGAAAACCCCCAGAGGGTACAAAAGACTTTTAAAACTGGGGGAGAGGTTTTCCATCCCCGCAGCAACATCCCTAAACATACAAACCAAAACTACAATGAAATGGGTTAAATGAAAGCATATTCATGTGTCAAATGGTCCAATAAAAGTCCAGACCTAAATCCCATTGAGTATTGGTGACAAAGGGTTGAAAACTGCGTTCCAAATGTTTCCCCGATCCCAATCTGGGCTGAGCTAAAGTTTTTTTTGCAAAGAAAAATTGGCAAACATACCAGCCTCTAGATGTGCAAAGCTGGTAGAGACATCCCCCAACAGAGCTGTTGTTGCAGTTAAAAAGTACTAACTAGGGGAGGGGCTGAATACATATGCATACCATACTTTTCTGTTTTTTAATTTAAAAAATTTGGAAAAGCGAGTATCATCTTCTGTACTATTCACAAATACCTGATACTTTGTGTTGCTCCACCACATAATATAGCAACAAAATACATCTAAGTTTGTGTCTGTAACGTTTAAAAATAAAAAACAGTTTAAGAGGTATGAATTATTTTGCAACCAACCATAAGTCCAATGAATAAACACCACACCTCCATCATTATACAATCACAAAATATGTATTTTTTTTTAAAATGATCAATATTTTCTGCAGCAGAAGACATCATGCAGCAACATTATTTAATAGTACCCTGGGTTTTCTGACTACAGTAGGTGCCATTTTAGGAACCCATTATTCTAATATCAGCTTGTACATTAGATTGCATAACTGAGAGCAGCGTATATATTGTTATTATTCAGCATTACTTATTATGCATTTCTCATCCTGTCTGTGACAGTATCAGAAAATAAGACTACAGTATATCTGGTATAACTTGAGTAAATTCGTTAATAAGGAGAGCCTGAGGTGTATTACTTCTTACAGAAAGTGATAAATAAATGTCTATTAATTCGATATTTACACCACTAGGAAGAGCTACAAGTTTAGTTTTGCCACTATTGGAGGACGGGAAGGAGAGGCGATCTGTAACAATCACACCTGTAGATGACTGCTTTACTGTGATATAAGGGCATTAAATATGAATTACCTGCTTTTGCTAGGACAAGTAATACATAGTAGGAGCTTAATGATAATCCTAAAAGGAAATGAGCAAGTGCTTGACATAATTAGGATCTGAACTGGTTCTCCAAATGTGGAAAGGTGAGAAGCAGGGGCAGACTGGAAGTGATCTGGGCACCCGACCATTAAAGATTATAGGCCCTTTACCCACACTATAGTCATGATTTAATTGATTTGGGTAAATAAAATCTGAGATGCAATTACTACTTTATTCATTTTGTATGCATTGCACTTAATAAGTTATTTGATTGGTCAAGGGGATATGGAACTTGGTGTCCGAGTGAGAATAAATATTAAAGGGGTTGTCCAGCAAAAAAAAAAAAATTCTTAAATGCAACCAACAAGTTATATTTACCTACAGGTCCTCTGCCACTCTGGTGCTCCGCAAGGCTCTCCTGTGTCTGAGGACATGAACCCGGAGGTAATAAAGTAGCGAATAAGTGATGTCATGGTGGGAGCAAGAAGATGGCTTGAATAATACTGAAAAGTAAGATAACCCCTAAAAATCCTTAAAATACCTAAGCCCAGGCTTAAACTTGTCCACAGGGAGGCAGGGAAACCCCTGGTATTGCACTGGGCTTGCTAAGTCTGGGGCTGCTTTTCCATGGAGAAAGTGAGGCAGAAAAAGTAATGGTAAGGGTATGTTCACACGCCGTGTTCAATACGTTTTTGGATATGTTTATAGATGCGTGTTTGGATCTGTGTTTCGGGACCCTAAACGGACCCAAACATGCATCTAACAAGGTGCAGTGTGATTTACATTGCTTTCAATGTAAAACACGCATCGGCATTCAGATGTTTTACATGCGTCTTTCTGATGCGTCTTTCGGATTCATTCAAAGAATTGACAAGCAATTCTTGATCTGTTTGATGCAGCATGCACCCTATTTAAAACTATAGGGTGCGTTTCTGCTGCAGCAAAAACCCGCACCTGCGTGTTGAATGCATTTTGGATGCGTTTCTTACGCAGCACTTTTTAATGAGTTTTTCAGATCTAAAACGTATCCAAAAATGTATTGAACACACTATGTGAACATTCCCTAATGCGCAGCATGTGCAGTGATGCATAGTTGCTGTAGAACGTGCCACATGAATCAACACCACTAGTAAGCCCTTAACCCCTTCACGACCCTGGGCGTATGAGTACGTCCCAGGGCCGCTAAGGGGCTTTGCAGGGGGATCGCTCCGCGACCCCCCCGCACAGCCGCCGGGTGTTAGCGGCTAATCGCAGCTAACACCCGGCAGTAACAGCGCCAGCGGGTGGCTCCACTCTCTGGCGCTGTTTTACCCATCAGACAGCGCGGCAAAGATGGCCGCGGCGTCTGAATTAACGCCGATCGGTGCCGCGCACCGATCGGTACGGTCATCGGCACCGGCACAGCTATGCTGCGCCGGTCCGATGACCGGGCATTGTGGTGGGGAGACTTGTGAAGGCTCCCGTCACTTACTCTGGCCGGTTTGCCCCACTTCCGTCCGCAGACAGGAAGTGGGGAAACCGCCATCTTCTTGTACACCCTAATGCATTGCTTATGCAATGCATTAGGTTGTATTAACAATCGCGCCCCCTAGTGGTCAAGCACCATAGGGGGACTAAATGTTACAGTAAAAAAAAAATAAATAAAGTTCAAATATTTAAAAAAAAAAAAAGTATTAAAAGTTCAAATCACCCCCCCTTTCCCCATTTTACAAATAAAAACATTAAAATAATAAAAAGTTACACATATTTGGTATCGCCGCGGCCGCAAAAGTCTGTTCTATAAAAAATATAACATCATTTATCCCGTACGCTGAACACTGTAGAAGAAAAAAAATTCCAAACGCCAAATTGCGTTTTTTGGTCATTTTACGTCACTCAAAAAATGGAATAAAAATGATCAAAAAAGTCGCATGCATTCCAAAGTACTAGCGATAAAAAGTACACTTCAGCCCGCAAAAAATGCACCCTCACTGACATCCGTAGGTGTTAGTACAAAAAAGTTATTGTTCGCACAAACTGGCGCCGCGGCGCAAATGTCAAAAATAGAAAATGTTTGGAATTTTTTTACGGTACCAAAACATAACGGAAACCCTACATGTTTGGTATTGCCAGATGCGTAACAACCTTTAGAACACTGATAACACATTATATTTACCGAAGATTGAACGCCGTAAAAGCAAATCACCCAGAAACATGGCGAAAATACGTTTTTTTTCACAATTTGTCCCACTTGGAATTTTTTTGCGGTTTCCCAGTATATTCTATAGTATAGTGAATAACACCATTAGGAAGTAAATCTTGTTCCGCAAAATAAAAGCCCTCATGTGTCTATGTAGGTGGAAAAATAAAAAAGTTATGGCTTTCAGAAGGCGAGGAGGGAAAAACGAACGTGTCACAAAAAAAAAAAAACCGGGTCCTGAAGGGGTTAAAATCAGTTCCACTGATGGTCTCTAAGAATCAATTCCACTGGTGAGTCCCAAATATTAACTCCACTGGTTGGCCTTATGAATCAGCTCCATTGGTGGGTCCCAAAAATCAACTCCACTGGTGGTCTCCATGAATCAACTCCACTGGTGGTCCTTATGAATCAGCTCCATTGGTGGGCTCCAAGAATCAACTCACGAACCCAAATTTACAGTTGAACCAGTGTTGAATGGAACAGGGCCCTATTTAAGCAACACTATCCATAGTGCTGCACTCTGCTACCCATGCAATCGGCTAGTCATTGCAGAGCTTTTGTTAACCCCTTATATACACTGTGGAGGTTTAGCATCAGGTAGGCAAGCAGGGCTTCCACAGACAGAGACAGTGATACAGAAATCAATTCAAGTTCCAGGCACTGCCTGGGTTTATTAGGCAAACTTCAACAGAAAACAAAATTAGCCTTAACTTTAGGCTGAACAGAAAATAAACACCTGCTCGGCTGAGCACTGGCTAAACATAGTATTTCCCTCACTATACCGGAAAGCAAACAGTGTCCATTACTCACAGCAGGGATATCCTCAGAGTGACACCCGCATCCAACACAGGCCTGTAGGTTCAGGCTTTATAGGCCTGATACCAGCCTCACCTGGTGCGTGGGAGTGGCCACCCACTCGGTTCTTTGACCACTCCAGGAAAGGCCGACCCAGACTAAGCGGACTAGAGCCACTATACTAAAGAATGTGTCAGTAACATAATGTTACTGACACCTAAACTGTCGGCCTTCCTTCACCGAGCCCAGGCTTCTCGGTGACACGCATCTGCCCAGGTACCGCCTAAGGCTGCATAGGAGAGGACTCTTGGAGAAATATATCTAAACTCAAACACTCTGCCTGTCACCGTTTCACAACACCTATGCTGTTGTGTGTCATTGAGCACAGTGAATCTGTACATTTATGCAGAAGAAATGGCAAATGATTTTATTTGAAGAAATAAGGACAAAAGGTTCTTAGGGATTGTGATGTAGCCTTACTGACTGCAGGACATTATTCTCACTGATATGGTGTCCACTACAGCACTAAATCCTGCCCCCTACCAGCAACAACAATCAGTAATATGAATCCTAATAAGCATAAATTTCACGTTTTGATGTCAGAAGCTGACAATTGTATAGATGAGCGACATAACATAGGCACCATTGATCTCTTTTTGCAGAAGCAATCAGGCAAAGATCACTTTTACAGTAAGTTCATTTATCTGTGCCAACTGACCTGCTAACATATAGTGCTCCCTCTGGCTTTAAAAAAGAGGTGCTTCCGTAGAAGTTATTCCCATTTTTATTGGGAAAAAAGGAGTTCTGTAGCAGCTGCAACGTGTATAATAAGGAATACTATACCCTCTGATATAAATCTTATATAATATAGGATGCAGATTCTGTGTCCTGAGCTGACAAGGGTTCCCTTTAGTTTAGGAGCTCCCTCTTTATCCTCTCTATCCTTGTGTTTCTTGATGAACCCCAGAGGATGACTGCACCCTGAGTGCAGGAGCATAGCGGTGCACCTAGGTATCTTTCACCATTGAGCGCATCCAATGTTGACCACAGTGTAACATCAATATATATCAATCAGACAGAGACAGCAGGCCATGTTTCCTGCGTGCCCTGTGCTGCGATAGCCATATTCTATCCTTATTATCCAATCTGCTGTAGAAACTCAGTCCTTGATGAGCCAAGATGGGAACAGAAAGCCTTGTTTATGTGCATTTATTTTTACTACAGTAAAGAGATGAGATGATGAAGGAAAGGGGCAGCCACGATATGACAGATAATGCATCAACCCTTTCACTTCTGAGTGACTAGGGAGTTAAAATGATGAAGACATTGACTACTTGATTTAAGACTTCGGAGCATAGAGAAGACACATATGGAATTAGTGAAATGTAATTTACATATTTACATATAAATACAGTAATTTAACTAGCATTTAATTTATACACCTTTGATAAACTGTAGTTAAATGCCTTGCCATTAATATACATGTGTGTTACCAGGAGACAATGCCCACTGCGGCGGGGGCTTGTGTTGTAAAACATCCCTGTCCAAAATCACTGGAATTGCTGGACTCCACCTTATAGCAAGAAAGCCTAGATTTAACAGGTTACTTATATGTTTCTTTGGTTTACATTTAGAAAAAAAAATAAGCAACAAAAAACACAGTCTTATGGCTAATGTACAGAACAATACTATACTGTAATGCAATTGCCCAAACATACCCTCTCTAAACTCGCTGTTACATTGGAGAGTTGGTTCCTATAAGATCTAATAAAGATATGGATTTGATCCTTCTGTTTTATTACAATTCCGTGTTGCATGAATTTACCTGTGTCCAGTAACATCCAAATAAATTACATAACCATCATTCAATCTCTATTGTTTTGGACAACTGTGGCCTGACTTGGCCCATGTGGTTGGCACATCATAAAACAGAACCATCATTCTTAAAAAAATATCTATACTGAATCTTTAATATGTGACTTTTTAGCTGTAGTCAAACAGGTTCATTGAGTTCATGTGATTGTGATACTGCCAGCAAAGGGTGAACGGACATTCAGCAAAATAATAGGGTTTGTAGAGAAAAAGGGTTGGAAGAGCAGAAATGAAGATCCATGTGTTCTTCTACCAATGCTCCTTCTCAAGTACATTAGAAGGTAGAAAGCATCAACTCTTCATCCCTGAGCTGTCTCTCCCTTTCATTAATATCAATGGGCACTAATGGTTACTAATCCGCAGGTGAAATTAAAGAAGTTTGTCACTAAGAAAGCACACCAAGGTCTAAGACATATTAATATACCAATGGTCTTCTGTATCGTCAACTTGTATTTAAATTAGTTACTTCCTGAACATAAAGCCTCTTGCATGGTTGTATAACAACTTAAAGAGGACGTGTGACATCTCCTGATATGTCTGTTTGAGTAAATTCTTGTGTTCCCGTGAAATAACAATTCTTGAGCATCTTCTCTTATAATTCAGTGTTGTGCTGTTTCCCCTTCTAAAAGATATTAATGAATCAGATGATTGTTACCATTCCAGTTTTCAAAAGGATGTGTCAATGAGGACACTGGCTCGATCAGCACTCATTGGAAAATGTAACACTGTGCAGGGACAAACCCCCAGTTGGCAACACCCACTTGACATATTCAATAATACATTTCTGCAAGGAATAACAGAGGAACAGCATAATACAGAATTCTAAGAGAAGATGCTTCAGAATTGTTATTTTAACAAGGAAACAAGGATTTACTAAAACAGGACATGTCAGAAACGATCACAGTCCTTTTTAATTTTATAGTCATAACAAGACTCAAAAAGTAGTGGATACTACTTGACCTTTGTATGCCTTCAATCTTATTCTTTTTTATAAGGATTATGTAGGAATCTGAAAGAATACAAATGTGCCCTACTCCATTGTGGCCTACTTCATGTGTATGAAGTGCTTTCCTCCAGAAACATTGCTTTTTAGACAGAATATCTCGATTTATATGGCATCAGAATAAGCCCGTATGGCCTGTACAGTACCTACTAAGGAGCCATGTGGCCTCTGTGTTCTTCTGTACAGGAGCTGCAAACATGCTGGGGTCGTATGTATAAGCCTTTAATATTTACTATCATCCAAAACAACATGTATGTAATTCAACGACATAATATTTCTCATGGTTGAATTTGTTTTCCATAGAAAAAATTAATCTAATAAATTACCTATATTAGTTAATAGATAAGGGTCCTAAACAGAAGAACAACAAAACTCTAAAAGTACCAGAAATAGCTTTGTACAACTGATATTCATGCATATCTTTTAGTTTTAAAAGGAGACTATGTGAAAAATTATTCAATTTATTAAGAAATTGAAAATAATTAAACTATTAACCTATATATTTGAATTTAATTAAACACAATCAATAAGCAAAACTCTATTTAAGCAGTAAAGAAACAGCATGTGATAAATGCAACTAATTGCCATTAATTTTCTACTCTAATAGTTTTATTCTTTGTATACACTTTTCTTACATATAATGTAATTTACACTCCTTTTCTGCCACAGGCCAGTGGGTAACAAATGAGGAAGCCTATAAATCGTGAAAAAACGACAACCGCTTTTGTTCCAGTCTGGTAGAAATGGAGCAAAAACTAAGTGACCCTAGAAGGTGACACATTTGGTCTCCGGAGATACCCACAAACTGTGCACACAGCAAAACTCAAAGTTCATCTGCTCTCTGAGGTAAACATCTTTACTTGGAAAAAGGGCTTGAAGATGATTTTACCTAAGGAAGGAAATATCCATTTGTTTAGAAAAAGTCCTGTACTGTGCTTGTTAGAAATGCTAACAGAAGAAAGGTACAGTATGCAGGCCATTCAAGTCTACTGTACTGTAAGTAAATGTGTCCCATAATCTGCCATGACGTGAAGCCATTAATTGGGGCAAACCATCCAGGCCTGGGATCTGCAGAAGGTCTGTAAGCAAAAGCAGTGGATTTGTCCAGAAATCACCCTGTAGCTGAGTTCTCTGTGCATTGCATCACTCATGCAGCTGGGACACATTGGTAAATATCTCCATTCATGCCAGTGCCTACACCAAAGATTAATCTTGGAATGATTACTTCGCATCAGGAAATCCAGTATTGTGTATGCTGTGCCAGCCATACAAGCCAAATGTATTATACCTTTGCAGACAGCACCATCTCCTAACCTCACGAGCTAGCAATCAAACAATCCCTGTTAACTATTTCTGGCTGGAACCTGAAGAGGTTCATTTTTAAAACCCTTATTGTTACTAAGATTTTGAAAATAGATAATATAGGAAAAAAAGTAATCAAATTGGAGATAAATTGTGAACTTGCTGCCTTGTTTACATTATGTTTTTATTCATTTGTATCACCTGAGCCTTTATTGAGAACAGTATGCTATTACTAAGCAGAATAGCATTCCTTACTTATTCCATAACAATGTACAGAGATCATCATTTACATCAGTACCAGTCCCTTAATGAGGCTCATAATCTAAACACTCCACACACATACAGTGATTTCATGGGGTGCACTTACCAACGCCACCTTTTATTCAGACAAGAATCCAGGACCCAGCGCTGCAATGTAACAGTGCTAACCACTGATGCGCCATACTGATCCCTTAAAGTCTTTACATGCATGCATGGTATTAAATGTCTCTGTGCTTAATGAATGGTTAGCTCCCTGGAGCCTCGGAGGTTAACTCTGAGTACAATCCAGACATGATTTTCTCTGGTGCAAAAATGTATACAACTCAAAAAGACAATTCCACAGAGAACTAAACCTCATGGTGCTCTTGTATTATTTATTTTATGGTTGTGTTTTGTGTTTATGGCTATTTTATTTGTATTTTATTGCTGTATTTATTATGGTAACTATTTGCTTTCATGTATTATTATGATTCTGTTCTGCAGTTTGCCAGTTCTTGGATACACAACAAGATATTTGTAATGAGCAGCACTAGATCACGTTTTTTATGAATGGGAAGAAGCCATGATTAGCATATCTTGAACAGCCAGCGTAAATCCAGTAGCCCAAATAGTTGACTTGTCTATTGATCAGTGTACATAGAGTCTAAACTCTTCTCTTGGCTGTAGCCTTTTCTGCATCCTCTGTGGTGTTGACCTGCCTTAGCCCAGCAGCAGCTCTTGAACTCAACACTTTTACAGTTTATTTGGCAGAGTCCCCCCCAGCTCCCCCTCCACCCCTCACTACCCCTTCCCCCCAGCATTCAATCCCTCCAAATGAATGCACAATATATGCAAATCTAAATCTCCCTGGATTTAATGAAAGCAAACAGACATCCTACACAGAGTGTCTCCCCCTTGAAGAACAGACTCCCCAAGATGCCGTAACATTTGCACCCATCTCCACAGTTATGGGTGCTGCTCAGGGCTCCCCCTTTTTGCCTCCATATGCTGCCTTTGCTGCACAATCTGCTTTGCATCAGTTCCATCTTTCCATCACTTTATCCATGATAGCATCTCTCAGATGTGTCATCAGTAAGTGAGATGCAGAGAGGGGGCTGAGGGTCACCTCTGATGGACACCACTCCTCATCTTCACAAGTCAGGAGAGAGGCTGTGAGACCCCTGCCTCTTGCAATTATTCATGTGATTCTGTTCTTACTGGCCCCCTCTCCTTCCCTCCGTCAGCGGCTCGCTCTCAGCCCTGGCCTCCCCCTCCCACTCCGTCTCTCTCTCTCTCTTTCTCTCTGTTGCATTCCTTGCCAGAAGCTCCAAGCTTCACTCGGATCTCCTTGCTGGGCTGGAGTGTACAGGACTTTAGGATGCTGTTTGGTCTCCACAACGTCTCCATGTGACTGGGACCTTACAATTTCTTCTCTTGGGTGCCATCAGAAGCAACCAACAAGGTAAGGACCTTCCACCCACAAGGGATCTCTGTCTGTCTCCTTGTCTATTTGCATCTCTGTCCTCTTGCGAGTTGAGGTTTTCTTCAGGAGACCACCGGGGATCTGGTGAAGCTGGCAGCTAGAGATGGGTCCACTCCTGGAGGAACTTATAAGCCAGGTTGGGCTAGGAGCAACTGTTTGCCCACCAAGCCATTCCTTAGGGCTCCTTGAGAACCTACAGCGAAGCTTTGGTACCTTTTCCATCCTACTTCCCAGAAAGAGGAGAGATCTTATGGCTGCTATTGGGCAATTTGGTTCAAATTACAAATGATGGCTGTCTTTTACTGATTTTTCCATATTTTTATGACATGTATCTTTGAGCACATCTTCACAATGTGGGCTATCTGGACCTTCTTATCCTTAAGGAGATGACTGAGTGGTATGTGATGTGCAGAAGAGGACGTAACGGGGAGATTCTGGAGTACAAAAAAACCCCTTTGCAATATATTTGGCTCAGGTTTAATCAACCCTGTGCCAGGAGGCATTCCAGTGCATATCTCTGATTCATGGTACCCAAATGATACCTCCATTCTGCTGCCACAGGGTTAACAACGATGCCTAAGTGATATTTTCAATCTGCCCTTAAAATGGTTAACATTGTTCCCAGTGGGATATTTCTTGGAAAATAAACTCTGCCAACTGCTCTACCCTGCACTGTGAAATGGTTAACTAGAGTTCTGTATGCTGAGCATGCTTAACTCCTTGGTTGCCAGAGGGTATGTAGTGATCCTTCTCACATAGATAGGGTTCATTTCATTTACTGTCCATGTATTTTTGGGATTTGGGTTTGTTGGGAGTTGTTGGTTGGCAAGTAGAGGTGGCTGCTACATGCCAGGGCCGGCACTGTTAACCCTTTAATTTCCCAACGGTGAGTTTTAGGCCTTGGCATCTTAAGTGTTAACCATTGAGTAGATATAGCCTGGAAAGAGCTTTTCTTTGGTGAGATGATGTAAATCACTCAACCTCCCCCAAGATTCATTGATTTTTTTGCATAGTACCCTAAATATTTAATTGAAAACACATCATGTGGCTATAGCAGGATGCCTCCTTAGGGTATCCTTAGAACAAACTCTTTGCAGTAGGGGAGCTTGACCCTTTAAAGAGATCACAATGCTAGGGAATTCAGTGCATCTAATAATGCTCCGAGAGATGCAGGCACTAAAGGATCCATCTATATCCGAAGCCCCTCAGGGGTACAGCGTCTTGCGGATTCAGTGTCTGTGCCCCCTCTGATTGCATTACATACAGTCTAGCACATATCATTAGTACTAGATTTGCAGACCTGCATTATGACCATAGTGCCTTCTTGCATAGCCTTTCATATGATCAAGCCTGAAACTGTTGTTGAAACTGCATCTCCCATGAAGAATAGAATATTCTTCTGAATTATTTAATCATGGAACAGTTCAGTGAGAAAGAATAACAGACTGATGAAAGAGCGGTCCTCCTGGCTGTGGCATACATTTCCCTATATAATATATACAATACAGCCATGTTAGTCCATAGGCTCCCCCCATACACATCCTGGTGTTCTCACTTGGCTCCTGTCAATAAAATAAGGGTAAGGTTATTTAATTAAAGCAAGTCCTCAACCACGACCATAAAGTGTGTCTGAATCAATTCTTTTTTTCCGCTGAGGACATACAACATAAGTGGATGATTATCAAGTGTCTTTGAATCTGTACAAGATGGGGATATTCAGGTCTTCATTGTTTCTGCTCACTTTCAGGCAAAATGGACTTAAAATGTGTGAGATTTGAAGACAAACTTGAAAATGAGTGTTTAGACGTTAAATTGAGTTTGTCTGATGTACAATTTATTTTAGTAGTACCATGTGCTTAGTTGGACTCTTACCTAGGACTGCAGGTAAACCTACTGCAGTCTGTTATCTCAGAGTTGTCACCTAGCCCTAAAGAGTTAAATAACTAGTTCCACTCCGTTGAATCTGCATCTTGCATTCAGGGTGACTAGACTATGTAGTGGCTTCAGAGCCATTAACGATTTTGGGAAATCATCTTCGTCTATAGTATGATATGATTGTGTATAGGGCAATGCCATAGGCCATAGTGCTCCACAACCCATCCAAAATGCTTTTACAAAGCCCAAATAGTATTTAGAAGTTGAGGCTTCTGCTGCTAAAAATTAAGCATTGGCTGAAGCAATTCTGATTATGCAGTAGGAATTTTTATGAGCAAAAAAAGATCTACTGCTGCAAAGTCTACAAGAGAGGGGATACAATGTATTCATTTGTCCGTAACTTCAATGAACATGTCATTTGTATGCCCTTAAAGGCTCAGCGACCCCAAAGTCTGCAGTCTCTGAATGCAAAACTTATAGAAAAAGCTGCTGCTATATATGTAAATGGAAGGTTATTAGAATTTGAGATAAATGAGTATTAATGAAGGAAGTGATTTTTCTGGACTAAAGAGCACTACAGATGGCCTCACCCCAGCCTGAAATGGCTGATAACATGAAACAATAGATGACATTCAACCATGCAGTGACTACACATTAGAGAGGCTTCAGGGATAGTGTCCCTTTAAAATGAGGCAGTGGGATTATCATAGATCATCTGCCCATATAAGAACTTGCGGAGAGATATATCCTTTCGTGTAGCCAGTTCTGTAAAATCAAGACGTGCTATTGTCTTGGAAAAAAAAAAAGGGACAGAGACTGTAGCTTAAGTGGGACCCCGCTGTTAGTGACAGACTCTGAATCTTTCACTTTTAATAAGGGTTTCTGAATTTATTTCTAACTTCCAGGCCTAAAACACTGCTGGCACATTAAATATAAATCACTCGCTGTAGTCATGTTTTTGATCATTTTTTATACAGCAGAATTTAGGGATGTTTCAGAAAAATCGCCTTACTATTCGACTGTGTCTTCAAGAATGACTCTATAGTCTGACTTATTTTATTCATTTTTTTGGAAAATATTAAAAAATTATTTCTGTAAATATGAGGCCTTGAGCAGTCCTCTTTGATCAGACCATTTAAAGTCCTGTTCTCTGTATCTGCTTCTTGGAAAGCTGAGTATACATCAATATTATTATATCTCCTACAATGGGAGGATCACCTAGCTTTCCCTGACTCCTGAAGAGTGGATTAGTCCTAGAGTAAAATAGAGTAGATAAATAGTCACATTTGCCTTTTAGAACTCTTGACATTCAACATAGCCACAATTACTGCTACCATATTTCCCAAAAAAACTTTGCAACTAAATGGCACATTTTTGCTTCCAACTGGAACAAAAAGTAGAGAAATACATCATATAGTAATCAGTAAAGTTAACGGCTGGTAGTCATTTAATTTGTCACCCAGATTTGCAGGTAGAACTAAAAGGCTCCTAAAAAGAACTAAAATAAAAAAAACTTGAGGGCCTATGCTTACTGGGATTTTTATAGCAAATTATATTTTACGTTGTGGTGTAACATGTAAATTTGGTTACCAAACTTTTTTGTGTGTTTTCACGGTGGAAAAGTTTTTAAGAACTTCTTTGTCTTACCCTAGCCCGAACGTCTGTAGTTAATTAATGGGCTCAGCCAATAAGGGCTTAGTTTAGACTTCTCTACTGAACATTTCATTTAGGCCCCTGCACAGCCAATGACAAACTCACTAGGCTGGATATACAATGTAGCCTGTGTTTATCTGGTACCAGACTCATGGCTGAGGTGAAAGGCCAAGGTGCCACAGGGAATATTCTTCCAGTGTTATTTAATAAGTCTGTTCGGAAACAAAAACATTGTAAATGGCTAGATTTATATGGAAGTTACACTCCGAAAGGAGAAGACTGCATTCAAATAATGGGAAAAAGTTCACCTTATTCTATATTAAGGCAGAATTTTTTCAGAAAGAATTGTTTTTTATAACTGCTATCTATCTCTCTATCTACCTACCTGTCTATCTATCTATCTATCTATCTATCTAACTATATTCTATCTATCTATCTATCTATCTATCTATCTATCTATTTATTTATCTATCTATATACATTTATTTCCTATTTTATTTTCCCATAGGTCTACTTACATATCACTCTTTCTTTCTTTTTCTTTCTGAAAAAATTCTCTTCATATGCTGCTTTTTACTGAAATTTTAGTACAGGAGACATTGTTTCAAAATTACATTATGTGCTATGTAGATGTCTATATGTAATGCATTTTTGCCACTTTAACCTCTTGACTATAGATGAAAAAGTTCAAGGCAAATTTTTTTTTTATCAGTAGCATACATTGAAATTTTTTTAGCTACCAAATTTACCTATTCCAATCTCATATATTATATATATATATATATATAATATATATAATATATATATATATATATATATATATATATATATAATATATATATATATAATATATATTATATACACATGAGATTGGAATAGGTAAATTTGGTAGCTAAATAAATATATATATATATATATATATATTGTATATATATATTTCATATATATATATATTATATATAATATATATATATATATATATTTTTTTTTTTTTTTTTTTTTTTTTTTTTTTACTATTCCTCCCAACCATGAAGTCTTTTGTGGGTGTTTTAAAGATATACTTGATGCTCATATGAATGTATGAATATATATATACTATATATATATATATATATATATATATATATATATATATATATATATATATATATATATATACATGGATATAGATATTCCTATATATGCATGTGTGTGCATATTTCAGGCATTCAGCCTTTTACTACTGTGGTCTCTTGGGATGTGTATATATCTGTACAGGCCACAGTGGTAACAAAAAATAAATCTGAATGCCTGAGCAGATGTAAATGGAAAACCTAGGACCTTTTAATCATCTTTTGGCACTTTGTGCTATGCCATTTGTGATGTGCTGCGTTTGGCCTTCATTTCCTGAATGTTCCTTCACATTGATACCTTCAATATGCCAAATACAATGTCTTTTTCATCTGGAAATACTTCACATTGAGCAGTGAGACAAAATTCCTGCAAGGCATATTGTTTTCATGGCTGTCGGATACTCTGGAAAATGCACAAGAAACCCCAGGCTGGGGGGAAGTGTGAGGGATGGTGTGAGTTTAGAAGGGGGGCGGTGAGGGGTTGGGGGTTTACAGCTACAGTATTTCAACATCTGGAAGTGATGACCACAGGTCGTCTGGTGTTTTCATTCCTTTTCCATACGCACATCTTTTCACAATCTTCAGGCGCTTTCATATGATCTCCTCATTCCAAGGCCTAATGAAGGCCGCATGTTGGTTTGTATGAAAAATCTGCAAACTCGAGTATATCATTTGTATCTTTACTGTTACAAGAAAGGGCTGCAGCCAGATCTTTACTGCTAGATAAGATCACCTGGGATGACATGAGTGCACTACAACTCCCATATGCCTAACCACAGTTATATATGTGTTTTATTTTTAACTTTCCTTTCAAAGACATTCAGAATATGACTAACACAATGTTAAGTAGGGAATTAGCAACATTAGATTGTGCCATGACCCCATGAGTTTTTTATTGTTCTCCATTTAAAGGGGAAGTTCATCTCACACATTATGGAGGCTTGTCATTATATAACATTAGTACAGGTCCATAAGGTAGTGCCCAAACCCTATTCCCACTGATTGGGAATTCCCATCAGCCAGACAGGACTTCAAGACTTAAAGGGAACCTGTCACATAGATTATGCCCCCCTTGCTGAGGACAGCACATGCTAGTGTCGGACCTGCTGTTTCCAGTGCTGTGTCCCTTATTCTGTAAGATGCTGTAGTTTATGAGTATTTAATGCTCAAATCTGTCAGTTTGCAGCCAGAAAAGAGTCCAGCTTATTCATGAGCAGGTGTTAGCCCCCGCCCACCCAAGGCTAGTCCCACCCACTTAAGGCTAGTCCCACCCACTTGACAGATATTCTCACATTTCTACCTATTCAAAGTAATAGGTCAACATGGATAGTCCAGATTGGCTGCAGGTGACAACAGTGGAAAGTTGGACACTACTAAACAAAAAATAGGACCAACATTCGAAAAAAATCTGTAGAGCTGGCTGAACCCTGAATGTAAAATGTAGACATTGCCAATAGCAACCAATCAAATAATAATAACAATAATAATAATAATAATCTTTATTTATATAGCGCCAACATATTCCGCAGCACTTTGTAAATTCGAGTTGCTGCTTTCAGTTTACAACCTGCCTACAAAGTTCTGTAAACAGTAAACTGGTTACTATGGGACTGGCTGTTATGGGCAACTAGCACTTTTTTTTATATATCTTATCAAGAAACTTTATGTGTAAGAAGCAAACAGACAGTGTTTGCTAGAAACCCATGTGTGTCAGTGAGAAGTAATGCGCCACCCACAGGACATTCCTATGTGCCACCCAGATGGGCCCACTAGAAATATAAATATGGCTGATGGACTTTATTTGGTGTGAGACTATTAAGACATGAGCCTATGGGGAATGGGAAGCACTGCTAAGAATAGTAGTAGTAATAATATCAGCAGCAATTTAGCGTGATCTTAGTTATTTAGGACATTTTTAACTTATTTCAGTTTTTTTAAATAAAAAAAATACTTTAATCCAGAATGATTAGAGGACTGTTAGGCACAAAGGGCCATATTTACATAGACTGGCATGTCACACAGTACAAGGGGGCTGAAGTGAGATGTGACAAATTTGTCAGCGTGTATAAGCCTGTCCGTGTGCCGCAAACTGAAATCTGTGCCAGATACTCTGAGAAACTGCATAGACTCCTGCTGTAATTTTTTACCAGTTTTAAGTGTGAATTATAATAATAAATCTGTCCCTACCCCTCCTATGAAGCCATGTCCCTTTTATTAAAGTGGTGAAGGTTGCACAAAAAGAGTCACATCTATTTGCAGAAGGGTAATTTGCACAGAATCGTGAGACGTTTGTATGATAGATAAATGGTGTGCAAGGCTAATTAAGTCCCCTCTCAATTTAAAAAGGATCTCTGTTTCGGACCTCTACTTGTTAGAAGAGGTCTTTTGACAATAGGTTGCTTAGAAAGTGTCTCCCTGCTTGGATCCCACCAATCAACTGTGATCTGTGGAGTAATCAGGCAGTGAGTTTACAATGTCCCTGCAGCAACACAGGAGAAATTAGGGTTTGCACAGTACCCACTCACACCAATTGGCCGTCTGTGTAATGCTGGACAGGACAGGTTCTCCAGACTGAGAAATGTTCTTCACACTCCACTGTACCCAATAACTTAGTACTTTATAGTAAGGCATATACAATGGGATTGCTAAACCAGAAAACCCCTTCAAGAGGGTTGTCTCTCCATGCTGTTTCACAGAGCCAAGAGCAGCTTTCATTCATGCATTCTGCCCCTCCTTGGTCAGGCTATGCCTGGCTGTATGGCAGTGATTAGCATATCAGCTTCATATTCAAAGGTTTGCTAATTACTCTGACATGAGAGCAGGAAAGCTTTATCTACAGTCCAGGGAAGTAATTAGTCTCTTTTGTTAGATCAAATAACACTCAAGCTCTCAAGTTGCCAGCAGTTCTGTGTACTGGCCTATGTGATGACGTAATCCCTGCTATCAGATAAGACAAACAGCAGAGAGAGCAGGGCAGAGCATGTCGGTAACCTAGAGAAACCTGAGTGCACTCAGAGTTAATAAAATCACTTTCATCTCCTCAACAATGAAAAATAAACAAATATATTTGGAAAATGTCTTAATTTTATTTTCCGACTGGTATTTTGTCTTTTTTGGCACGCAAGGGGACTGCTTTTGTCCATGGTTTGTGGAGTCAAGCCATCCCCCTTCACACCCACATGTTCATGTTCTGCCCATTATTCGCGGTGCTTTCGCGACTTTCGAACACCCGGCGTAATTGTATGTGAACATACACTTAGAATAACTGATACACTGTGTCATGGTAAGTTTAGACCTGAAGAGGCAGTATATAACAAAGTTTTATTCTTTGGTGTTCATTAGTTCTTAGTGTCATGCACCACTCCCTCCGGCTCTGCCCTAGGTATGACTAAAGGAATTCTATGTATCTTTCAATACTGGAGGTTATTATGCAGTTATGAGATATAAGGTCATGATATTTGCTCAGTTATCAGGATAGATAATTTTTCCAATTGTGCTTCTCTGTACATTGATCCTAGCAAAAAGATGGTTTTGAAAAATATGGTTGGAAATCTCAGGATAGGATTAATTATTATTACTCTAGGACCTGTAACTAGTTTGTCCATATAGTATTAACTGATTATTAGAACAGGCTCGGACTGGCCCACAGGGGAATACGGGAATACCCGGTGGGCCTCTCAGCATGGTAGACCTAAAGTTGTTTTTAACTCAATATACTTTCTCAGAAGAAGAAAAAAGGCACAGAAAGAAAGGCAAAAAGCAAGATACAGAGCATAGGAGGCATCTACAGTCATCTACAGTCATTTACAGTAGCTATAGGTTGGGCCCCTAAAATAAACTCCACCGGTGGCCCCATAAAAACTCAATTGGTGGGCCCCTAGTGTCAACTGCACCTGTGGGCCCCAGGCACCCCAGTCCGGCATTGTATTAGAACATCACGGCCATGGTCTGTGCCTTGAGGTTCTCCAGCTATTGTAAAGCTTCAATTCCCAGCATGTCCTGATAACCCACAGTCTTTGTGCATGCTGGGACTTGTAGTTATGAGCTTAGCTGGAGAGCTATGGGCTGCTGACCTTTTAGATTTCTCCATCTCTTTATCGTGTCAGTTCTACCTGTAGTGAGCATGTTGTTGGTATTTCCAGCTTTTATTGCCTTTGTAGCCTTTCTATAAATGTACTGTACACTATGTTGATGGTAATTAGAGCTGCAGGAGCGTGTGAGGTGTTGAGCACACAATTGGATTACAAGCAAAGTAGATTAGGGTTTGGCAATCTGTGGCTCTCTAAGTATGATGGAAATAACCCTCTCTGTGCTGAATTACAATGAATTGTTGGGCATATAATCCATCAAATAAGAACATTAATTTGTTCATAAACTGTCAATCTCCAGCATCAGATTTGTGGGTGAAATAAGAGGATCTGATTGCTCAGGGTAGAACCCAATAATTTGGCACCAGAGAACAACGCCATGTAAAGAAGAAGTCCCCAGATTGGTTCAGATTTAAGAGTGGACCGCCTGGTGTTGGGGAGGTTATCAGCTTTTAGAATAATTGTTTTTTGATGGTATGATCAGTGGATGACAAATGCAGGGGTACACAGAAAGTAATTGTTGTTTGCTGCAATTATTACATCTTTTACAACAAAAAGCAGTTGTGGTGGCAACACATCTTGGTGGTACCCAATGCAATCCTACAATAGGTAAGCACTTAAAAGATTTGATTGACTCCAAAAATGGAGTTTAAACTGGGACACTTGGCTTTGCTATATATTGCATAGATCACGCGTGTCAAACTTAGTTTAACTAAGAGCCACATCGAGTTGCCTCCCAAGGGACATTGGAGGGCCATGGAGGGTGGATAGGTTGCCTTGGCATGATTGTCAGAGCTGTGCCACTGCCAATGAGTTGCTGAACATAATGATGTGGAGGTGCATGCCAGAGCTCCAAATCCAAGACACCGACCACTACTTGTGCTGGTGCAATCGCTCCTGCCAAGCGCTGGCTGCATACTCTAGGGAAAGTAGAGAGATGGTCCATCTGGAGAAAGTGAAGAGTCGGCCCTTCTGGGGAAAATGGAGAGCTGGTCCTTCTGAAGATAGTGGAGAGCTGGTCCTTCTGGGGAAAGTGGAGAGCCGGTCCTTCTGAAGAAAGTGGAGAGCCGGTCCTTCTGGAGTAAGTGTAGAGCCGGTTCTGCTGGGGAAAGTGGAGATCCGAGTCTTCTGGGGTAAGTGAAGAACCGGTCCTTCTGGGGTAAGTGGAAAGCTGATCTGTCTAGGGAAGTAGAGAGCTGGTTCTTCTGGGGAAAGTGGAGAGCTGGTCCTTCTGGGGAAAGTAGAGAGTCAGTCCTTCTGGGGTAAGTGGAGAGCTGGTCCTTTTAGGGAAATCGTAGAGCCAGTTCTTCTGGGGTAAGTGGAGAGTTGGTCCTTCTGGGAAAGTGGAGAGCCGGTCCTTTTGGAGAAAGTGGTTCTTCTGTGTCCAGATCTTGTGCATCCCTGGCTGCTGTGTTTCAGATCTCGTGGGCCACATAAAATGAAGTTGTGGACTGTTTCAGCCCGCAGGCCTTGTGTTTACCACATATAGAATAGATGATACAGTCATTGGGCATGTGCTGTGAATAGGGCCAGTTCACGGGATTAGTAAGATTTCTGCTAATAAGGCCTACATGGCTTATCCAGCCAAGCCCTGGTGACATTTGTAGTTTTGGAATAGCCACAGGTTGTAGATTACTGGGGTGGTGCAATTGTCTGTACAGATATTGTTGCAGCTTTACCCATCCACCTGAGTTGCTCTCTACTCAGAAGCCATTGAACATAACAATACGCTCTCTAAACTGATTTTTACAATGAAGTTATTGATCCCTATCTCGATCGTAAGGATGCTTCCCACAGCTACTCAGAGCAACAGAGGAGAAATGCTTGAACCAGTGGAGATGGGAAAAAATGCACTCAGAAGCAGAGCTGAGTTATTCAGATAAAGCAGACCTGAATTTGTCCGATGCAGCAGAGCAGAGTTTGTTACTTGACCCAAGTCAACACACGGTGCTATCTCTTTTTTTGGACAGGTAAACTATTGCATCTCTGTGCTCTATTTCTAACATTCATCAAATGTTTTTCCAACATGTAGTCTCTGCTAAGCTTTAGAAGAATAGTCATTACGATCTACATAGGAATTGAAAGTTGAGGGAGCCCAGAAAAAATGGAACATGCTGTAAAATTGAGTTTGGTAATGTAGCATGCCTGAGTTTGTCAGTGCAGCAGAGCTGAGTTTGCTGTTTCTCAAAAGTCACTGTGATGTGGCAAAGTATTATGTGTAGTTTCCCATAGATCAACCTATACTATGTTCTCCACCTTCAACTCAGTTACATCTGTATGTTTCTCCAGTGACCGAGTAATTGCTATAATCTGAACGACTGTTACAATCCACATAGGAATTGATGATGCCTTTATAAAATTCTATTAGTACTCCATTATGTTCTCTTTAGTAGCAGCTTAATGAACCACAGTATAATAAGAGGGTCAACTTCAGCAAAATACCCTAAGTTCAACAAGATCATCCTCAATCATTCTCAAATGTAACTAGTCAACTAGAAAAATGTCAATGATAACACTATATGGAAGCCTGACAATTTAGGGATAGTGTCAGAAACAAATATTATAAGTTTAAGAGACTAAAGACTTAATATTTGAAGGTTCCTATGTTAGATGGTTGATGATGGTAGCGATGATAATATTGATAATCATGAAGCAGTGATTAAGGGGTAGTCTCACTATAGGCATTGATTTCATATCAGTAGGATAGGTTAAATAATAAACTTTTTCTCACTACTCCACTAAATTATAGAAATGTATTTAGAGGGTCACACAATCATTAAAGGGATATTCCCACCATAGACATTGATGGTGTATTTATAGGATTCGCTGTCAATGTCTGCTAGGTGTGGTTTCCAGCTCTGAACGAGCCCCGAAACTTTATGTACTTGGAACTACCATTGATTTCAGTGGGAGAGTCCCGACCAGTGACCATTTCTCTGTTCAAAACTGTCTAAGGTTATTTTCACATGGCTGATTTTGATGCTGTTTTTGGAGCGTTTCTGCTCCCAAAACAACATAAAAAAGCTTCCAAAACGCCCCAAGTTAATTTTCATTGATTCCTATGTAAAACAGCATTGTAGTTTATACACAACGAGGTTATTCTGTCTGTTTTCCGCGCTTCTTTGGATGCGGTTTTGGGCGCTGAAAAAGAAGTGTCAGGTCAATTCTTGAAGCGTTTTCAACGCTGAAAATCCCCATAGAAATCAATGCATAGCTTCCTAACTTCATCCAAAACCTTGGCGTAGTTTATGGCCTGGCTATTAATTTGTATGGGGGTTTAAGAAAGAAAACAGTGTTGGAAAACTTTGTTGAGAACCTGATCAAATCCTCGTTAAAACCCTGTCTAAAAAGTGCTGCATTGAGGTACTTATCAGATGAGGTTTTGATGCCGATTTGGACGCTGAAAATTCAGTATTTAAATCAGCTGTGTGAACATGTCCTAACAGCACGACTGTCTTTGTTGCCCATAGCAACCAATCAGAGTTCAACTCTCATTTCTTGTACTACTCTGGAAAAATGAAAGCTGAGCTCTGATTGGTTAAGCTAGGTTCACACGGCTTAAATTCAGGGCGTAATTACGCCCCGCAATTACGGCGTGTGGCCGGGGGGCGGGGCTCGGTTGGGGCGGGAGCGGGGGGCCGGCACCTTGCCGGCCCATAGACATTCATTACCAGCGGCGTGTATACATACACGTACACATGTCATTTATCTCCCCGCCCAGCGGATTCGCAGAGCAGGGACAGGAGACGTAATCCATAGTTCTCGATGAGAACTGTGGATTACCGTAATGACTAGGACGTATTCCAGCCGTAATTTGCGCACTCCGGCGCATAATTACGGACTGAAATACGTCCAATTTTAAGCCGTGTGAACATAGCCTTACAGTTAGGGCTTGTTCACACGGAGTTTCCACTCCGTGTTACAAGCGCTTTTTAGATCCGTCTCGGGGATGGACGGACCCAGAGACGGATCTAAACAATTAGCAGTGAGTTTATCACTGCGGGCTATGAGGAACACGGTGCGGTGTTCACATGAGAGATCGCCGCTGCGAGTTTCCATAGCGCAGCTCGGATCCGTCTTTGAAAGAAAGTGACGTTCACATCTCTCATGTGAACGGCGCTGCGTCTTCCTCATAGCCCGCAATGATAAACTCACTGCTAATTGTTTAGATCCGTCTCTGGGTCCGTCGTGTCGGTCCTCGAGATGGATCTAAAAAGCGCTTGTAACACGGAGTGAAAACTCCGTGTGAACAAGCCCTTAGACAGTTTTTGTAATTTAGGCCATCAATTGATCGTGTATCCTAACGATATGCCATCAGTGTCTATGTTGGGAATACCCCTTTAATGAACCCTCTATATACATTCCTATAATTTATACAAGTAATGAGGTAAAATTTATACAAGTAATGAGATAAAATAGATACATTATGGCTACTGCAGGGCCTGAACGCATGGCACAAGGATGGCAAGAACACCAAAGAGAAAATTCTTGTGTCACACTCTGCCTCCTCATTCCCTGCCAAGGCCAGGCGCAGAACTAGAATTCATAGGGCCCTAGCAAAACCAGATGCCTAATGACAATGAACTGAAACAGCAGCATAAGAAGCAGTAATTGAAGGTATAAATAATACTACCAAATATCAGAGAACCAAACTGGAGAGCTATAAAAAAAGAACTATAAAAGGAACAATGTTCTTGTACCTTAAAAGGGTTATCTCACTACAAAGTTTGGTGAGACAACCCCTTTAACCTCTGGGCCCGATAACAGTCACTATGATTGCTATAGCTATAGTAACACCCATGTACTAGACATAACACAGTACATAAAATGTAACTTGGAGTGTTCCTTCAATGAAAAATGTATGTTGTAGTTGTCAAAATGTAGATTGAAAATTCTGTAGAAACTTTATAAAAGACTATTCAGAACAGGGAGCAGAGATCAATTTCAGCCTTTTCAACATTGCTTCCACACCTTCCAATACCTCAATCATTGTTCATTAAGAAATAGAAGCAAATCTGAAATGAAAAAGAGAACCTCTCACCTGGGTAGACCTTGTAAACAAGCACTCTATAAGGCTTGGTTCAATTCTGCATTGGGAATGATGGATAGGGCAGAAAGCTGTGATAACGACGGACACCAGAGCGGAAACCCAATGGACCTATTGTAGTTGATAGGGTCAGCCGGGCGCTATTGGTGTCTGTTGTAAAACGGGTCCATTTGCATCTCTGCAATGTAGGTTCCAAATAGAATCCCCAACATATAATAGGGCTGAGGCAGAATGAGTTTAATAAGTAAAAGTAACTGGATAGTTAATGGGGGTAGTGATAATCAGGAATGACCATTTGAGGTTTAAACCACATTTGCGACTTTATAATCTTACATCGTTCAAAGCTAATTTAGGAAGCACAGAGGCACATTAAAGTTGTCATCCTATCACATAATTATGGCACTTAAACCATCATAACTTGCCAGTTATGGACAAGTTGGGTTCCTAGGACAAAGAATGTGCGATTACAATCTGTGACTAATCTCTTAAAGTTAAACATGTTGTACCTGACTTAGAAATGGTTTTATACCTTAGGATGGTTCCTCCTTAAACTCATGTTTTAGAACCAATGTTGTGGTCCTAATTTTTTCTTAATTATAGTCCCTAAGCCTTTCTGTTTTTGGTTAATACCGATGCTCTTATTTAAAGTGATTAATCCACACTTACCTCTCCCATCATCACCAATCCAGTGCTGCCAGAGCTCTGGTGTATCCCCATAGTGTCATGTTCATGGATCACGTGATACTGCAGCCAATATGAACCTCTGTGGTTCACAGCATACAAACAGCATTGTACATGCTGATCAGAGCAGGTTTTCAGTATCATGTTATCCATGAATATCAAAACAGTGAGGGTGAACTTGATGTGTAATTGCTTTTAAACAATGGAGTCATATGAACAATGAATAAGGCTAGTAGTCTGAAATGTGTTCCCAGTTCATTTATGCAGATGGGTTTGATATTTTAAGCATCTTGGAACAAAGAGCAAAGATTTTTATTTTATGTAATTGTGCCAATTTCTACGGTGCTGGATTTAAAAGAAGTTTGTTGCCGTTAATCCATAAATGTGATGTCATCGTTGAGGAACCAGGGGTGGCTATGGCAGTGCTGCAACAGTTATGAGAGAGGTAAGTATGGGTTCATTTTCTATTTTAGTATAATTAGAATTGGTAGGGAGGTTTTAAAATTCTAGGACAACCCTTATAAAGGTAACAGTGTTAGTCACCGGTACCCCTATATGAAATAGGTCCAGTGTATAATAACAGCTTTTAAGTGATGGTTCTTCTTTAAATATCTGGTTGTTTGCAGAATGCAATGGGATAGGTACAGAATACGTACAAATTTTTTCTGTAAACGTATAGGAATGTTCACACAGCGTTTCTTAGATGCGTGTTTGGATCCATGCTCGAACCAAAATGGACCCAAACACCTATCTAACAATGTGCAGTGTGATTTACATTGCTTTCAATGTAAAACAGGCATTGGCGTTCAGACAAGTGGTCACCGATGCGTTTACATGCGTCTTTGTGATGCAACATGTCAATTCTTGATCCATTTGACGCAGCAGGCACCCTATGTAAAACTATGAGGTGCGTTTCTGCTGCAGCAAAAATGCAACCAAAGACGCAGCACACTTTGGGTACATGTCTGATGCGTTTCATGCAGCGCTTTTCAATCCATTTTTCGGATCCAATAAACATATTCAAAATGCCGTGTGAACAACCCCTATCTGTTCTGCTACACGTTTTATGTTGATGCTCAGCATTCTTCTAACATCTAGTCTAACATAGACAGATCTGTTATATTTGCCTATCTACACCTTGTTATTTTAATTCTGTTGCGTGATTGTATATGGTAACCTTTCAAAGTGGAGCATAGCTCATAACTTTAATCTGAAAAAAAAAATCAGAGCAAAATAAAAGCTAGAGCACAGACATAGAAATGTTGGGTTCCCTCCATATCATCCCTCTGTGCTGGTCTTGATTTCCCCCACTCGTCCCTGCAGAGCATCATAAAGAAGCACGTAGTTCACTGGGGGTAAAAGAGTTAAATGTGTGGCTGAACAAGGATCCTTGAATGAACATGGAGTAACTTAATAGCCATCGATTATTCTTTTTGAACATAAGAGTAATCACTAGAGGGCAGTAATGTTCTTCCATAAATCTCGGCTAGTGGCCTCTGTGCATCTCAGGCCAGTATGAAAAGATGGTTTGTTACCTCCAGCAATGTACAAAGTCTCTGGGGAGACAGAATTCAATCTAGCTGTGCTTCGGCCTAATGCTCAAGCAGTTTGTCAGGATTAACATCTTTCTAGTCACTGGTTCTTCTTACCTGTAGTGTTATATTAGCACCTCGCTGCACGCTACAAAGTTTTGAGGAATTGTACAACTTTAGATTGTCTGTGGAGTTTGTCAGTTGGAGTGGAGGTTACGAGAAAAGCAGCAGCATTGATTCCTAGAGATTTACTGTTTATTTTCATTCATAGAAGTGAATGGGAGACAAGAAGTGCTGTAAATGAGAAATGAGCAGAAACAATGGAGCAGCATGTGGAACATGAAAACTTTGCAGCTCACCTTAAATCAACTACCATGAAGGAGGAGCTGCTTGAATAGCAATTCCCTGACATCATGGTGCTGGAATATCATATTCCCCTCCATTGCCTCCCAACATTGTCAGTACACTATACATTGCTGTTTCCTGTAGCCTAAAGCACAGAACAGGCTATCTAGGAACTCTAGAAAACAAAACCTTTCAAGGCACTAAGGGCCTCATATATGCCTCGGTCTAAGACCTTCTTTGTTACCCATAGCAACCAGTCAGAGCTCCCCTTTCATTTCATACAGTGCTCTGAAAAAATGAAAGGACACACAGTTTTCATACATGAGGCCCTAAGTTCATGGGTTGCTAAATTACATTTTTATTTAGTTTTTGTTAAAGTTAAAGGGGTTGTCTCACTACAAGGATTGTTTTTTATATTCAAGATATTGCAAAAACAAGTCACTTTGCAATATATGTCCATTAACAGTATCCTACCTATTCCAAGATATCCACTCTTGTATGAGCTGCATCTGCTCCTTGGGTCGCTATAGCTACAGAACTGTTTGATCTATCCTGATAGGCTGCCAGCACTGGTTGCTATAGCTACAGACCTGGCTTCTACTGCAGCCTAGTGGAAGCCAGTAAACACACCACTGAATTCAAAGTGAAACCAAGAAAACAGGACTGAAGTAAGATGAATCAATGTAGTGAGACAGCCCCTTTAAAGACTATTATCAAATACATTGCTTCTGATGTTGCTTCCTTTCAGAGCTACGGCAGTTCTTATCTCCTGCGTGTGTACACAAGCTTCCCTAGGTTACCGATCACCTATCTTTGTTCTCTAGCATTCCTGGTCAGGATGGTTGGATAGTCAGGATAGTGATGTCACTCCCTGCGGGGTCTTATTAGCAGCACAGGAGATTGTTTCTTGCTGACAAACTTTAACCCTTTAGAGCTCTTCAGCCTTGTGCACTACAGTAAATACCTCTCCACTACCAATGTCCCTCTAAGGGTGCGTTCCCACGGTACAGGACAAATACCGGTCAGTTTATCCGACCGGTATTTGTCCGGTATTTGTGCCGTACACACGGCCGCAGGGGGACGGCCATGTACAATGTCTTTCAAACCGCCCGGCGGAAACCCGTGCAGTGGGGACCATTGCACGGGTTTTCCATAGCGGCCCACCGCAAACCGCCTGAAAAAACGGCCGCAAACCAATGCCATGGGGACAGAGGCCTAAGGATTTGTTCACACAGTGTTTTTGGATACTATTTCAGGTCTGTGTTGGACTCAAAAATCGTATCCAAAAACATAGCATCGATCGGATCCAATACGGATCCAACAAGCAACTGCGTTTGGACCTGTGTGGGATGCAGCAGGATCGCACCCTGTACTTTATTATGGGGATCCTGCTGTGTCTTTCGCTCCAAGAATTGACATTGACAGATTCGAAAGACGGATCCGACAGATGCAATGTAAACACGTATTGGCGATCACTCAGGTGAGCGCCGATAAGTGTTTTACATTGCGAGCCAGGTAAAACACACTGCTGATTGTTAGATGTGTGTTTGGGTCCATTTAGACGGACTCAAACACGCATCTAAAAGCATATGTTCACATGGAGCAAACACACCATGTGAACCTATCCTAACAGGCTCAGCTAGGAATTGCAGAGCTGATATGCCAATAACTGCTGTAGAACCACCAACAGCCTAACCCGGAAGTGGGAGCCCCAAGCTGGTTGTGAAGAGCAGGCTCTGTGAAACAGCCTGATCAGAAAACCCCTTTAAATATTAAAAGGGCTTGCCTACTTTAGAAAATCAATCTTCGTTAGATGGGTCAGATGATAACAAGTAAATCAACAAGGTGTCCCTCTGCTACGACCCAAAATTTACTGAAATTAATGAGCATAGTGTGTAATGCATGTATATGCTGGGTCCTCCATAGTAGGATGGCTTTTGGTAGTTGCGTCTAGAAAGATTGGAGTAAAACATATCAGACTAGTCTGTTACCATGGAGACACACACTGAAGCAGATAAGTCTGTTACCATGGAGACACAGAGGTCTGCATAGTAGCTGCACACTCCAAACAACTGTTTTGTTCTTTACAAAGACTTTCTACTGAGTTGCTTCATTTTTCTTTTATTTTGGATGCTCCAGTGTATGTCTCCATGGTAACAGACTAGTCTGATATGTACATATCCTTTAAAAAGCATCATCTGTACCTCTAGCACACTAGGCCATCAGGTACAGGATTTAGTTTGGTTGGTGATGGACTATTACATCCATATCCTGTAATTTTTATTTTTTAAGTAGAATGGAAACTGAAGGTCTGTGCATGTATCTAAACCAGGCCTGCACAACACCCGGTTCTCAGGCCGCACGTGGCCCACCAAAGCACTTCTGGTGGACCACAACGGCCCCTGATAGGATATCGCCTATGTAAAACCTGTCCCCACCAAAAAAAAGACCTGGTTTGAAGTAGTCCTGGGGCCATCCCAAGGCAGTGCGGGAGTCTTCCTGAGGCAGTATGGGGGCAGACCCAGGCATTCAGAGGCAATCCTGAGCAGTTCGACCCTCAAATCCTGCAATGTTGTGTAGGTCTCATCTAAAACAAGGAGTGGTAAAATTGTTCTATAACTTGAGAATGCAGATGCACAGTTATCTCTAATTATATCCGACCACTAATGTAAATATATATACTAACTTAATGTGCACATTAAAACTATATACAGTATTAAACCACATGGTACCATCATGGATGGTGCCAAGAGGTCACATTTGGCACCATATGATTTCGGTGGTAATTCTGTGCTGGGTCTTTTGCGTCATTTCAGTAGCTGAGGTTTTAAGGAAAAGGAAGGTATCGCCACTCTCTTCTGTCAGTCTTTTCCTACTCCACTCCTCTGCTAAACTAATTTCCGAGGCAGATACTTTACCGAAGTGTATAGTTCTGAAGGCCATCAAATGGTCCATCAGATTGTTGAACTTTTCCCGATTGCCCTCTATACTTGATGTATTTTCATCACAATCAGCCACTGGAGGCCTGATGAGGTTGTTAGAGAATGTGCCCATTTTTACTATTTGTTCCAGCTATGACCTGAGTTGCTTTGGTGTTAGAAAACTCTACATCTTGTATGTTTTTATGTGCACTATATATTGCACAGGGGAAATCTTATGTGTAATAAATTTAATTAATGATAACTGGATGAATTGGTTGCAAAAAGAGCAAGCTACAGGTCATAGATGCAGCTGTATCTGCTGGTTACCAGAGTTTCGCTACATATTTCAGTCATCAAGATGTCAGTCTACCACTGTCTATAAATATCTCCTATTAGCTCCTGAGCCCTGATGTTACAGGCCCCTTAGCTATTTAGCATTGGTTTCCTTATATGGTACAGAGCTCCAAGACCAGGGTGTAAACTCTGCCTGTTTATTATGTGTTTGGGAGATTACCTCTTTTGACCACATTAAAGGAGTGCTTTGTCATGGGGCCCTATTGGTTACTGTCCCATTTGCTGACTTTCAGATTACCTCCACTAGTAGATTGCATATTGAATG
The DNA here is from genome assembly GCA_025379985.1 of Phyllomedusa bahiana. Lineage (NCBI taxonomy): Eukaryota > Metazoa > Chordata > Amphibia > Anura > Hylidae > Phyllomedusa > Phyllomedusa bahiana. The sequence continues at coordinate 232,133 of JAODAL010000748.1, read as the reverse complement.
AACTCTAGGGTGTTATTCTGATATTCTAAATGAAGGTGGGGATGGCAGGGCTCCAGAAGGCGACTAAAATGGTATTCAGTGTGATCAACAAATATCATTTGGTTTCAAAATTTTTAAACAGGAGCCAAAGACACCCAAGTGATTCTTCTAGACTAAAATCCCGCTGCATAGACATACATATTGAACATTCTTTCAGCCACCATTAGAGGGATTATGGGAGTTTACTGAAAATCATGTTTTTCCATGTCACACATTTCTTGAATATCGGATGGAATAAGTCATAAATGTCGGATAGGTCCTGCTTCCATCTCTGCAGTGTGTGCTTGGTTGTACACCTCTCCACTCGGTACAGCTCTGATACAGGCGAGGACGGGGTAAATTAAGGGAACCCCCACTCTCCTAATGTGTACGACTCCCAGACGTGGGACTCACAACTCAGACATTTATGGCCCCTTTTTTTTTGGCAATATGCCAATATGTATAAGATATCCCTATATATTTAACATATTTATGCAGAAAGCTTCTTTGCCCCCTCTACTGGTAGATGGTGGTAGCCTGAATGTAAGAAATGTGAATATTACCATCTAAACCACGTTACGTCATAATGATGATGTTAATTTGGTAACCAAAAACTATAATTTGGTTCCTTCATTTTCAGACTTCGTCATTTAACAGCATTCGTATTGTTGGATAGATTACACAGTAGCAGTTCAGTTGTTCTGGATACAGAGATAGCAGTCAGGTATTTTTTCCACAAAAATAATTTTGTTCAAGAAAAATGCAGTTTTTTTATTACTTGGGGCTTTTCTTTTCAAGAACAAATTGAATGACTTTTTTTTTACACAATTTATTAGTCTCAGTAGGATGCCTGAAGAAGTGATTGCTTGATCGATTACATAATACGCATATTATGCCTGTCAGTGTAAACCTGATAGACACACAATGAGGACCTGTAGTTTCAATGCAGAAGCTTGTATAGAACTATAATGTTCTAAAAATGTCACATAGATAAGGACACATTGCTATTATTTTATTTTTTTTCCTGGCAAGAATGATCATATCATAGGGACAGCTTCTTTAGCTGCTACAGGTCCCTTAAAGAGGAAGACCTTGGCGTAAGTTAACTTATCTACTTTCTGTATGGGTGGTATAAACCTACAAAGGATTCCTCCTCTCCTTGTTTCCAAGAAGGGTGACAGGAGTAGGTGTGAGGATTGTGCCATGCTTACCTCCTGCAAGGAAAAAATCTGGGGGGTAAAGAAGGGGCTTTCCATGTCAAAAGAGAGATCGCTAGGGTTGCTCTTACTATGAGATCCTCACTGTAAGAATATGAGTTCTTATGAACAATGGAAAGCATTGCTTTTATTCTTCGGAGGAAAGCTCTGTGGGCCACACGGATATGAGGTGAGCGGCAGGTGGCAGAACATAGAGAACGTTATTGAGTTTCTATATAGAAACTTCATTGCTCCTTTTTGTGCGAATGAAAGCAGTCGATCAACTGAATCAGCACAAGATTTTATCAAAGCTGTTAATAGTATTGTAATGAATTCGGAGATGAAGTGGAAGAAATCAATGCAGAGGAAGTATGTGGATGGGAACTTTAAAAGGTGTCTGTTGGAGGATGACTGAGAATGTGCATTCCTGTGATGCACGCACTTAGCAGAACCGGAGCATACGGCCTTCGCTAGAGATTGGTGGGATGTGAAAAGTGCTTATTAACGGACAAATCAAAGCTTTTATTTTGTACAGAATGAGAAAAGAGGGAGAAATGAGGGCGGATGAGAGCTCACATTGCCATTCAGTAACTCCTGATTAATAGGGATCTTATAGCTTTATTTAGACCTTGTTTAATTTGCACTGGATACTTAAATGTTCTCAAAACATCATCTAGATAATGACGTTTTGTGATTGATGTGTTATTTCATCCCATGTGCGAATGAGCACACTTCTTTGACTTCTCTGGGGCTATGGGGAGGAAAGACCTATGCTTAGATTGACCTACTCTCCTTCTTCATGGGTGCTATGAACTTACGAACATCAACTAACTCTCCAGGTGACACCCCCATACCTATTAGAAAGAATGAAAGGAGGTCAGGCCACATATGGGGCCTCCTGTCCCAGTTTGATAGGAATTATAGATGGAACCAGGACCCATGGATGAAGAGATTTTTAAATTTGGGGCATAATAGAAAATAAACACACTCTAAACCTTGTGGTCTCCAACAAATTAATTACATGAAAAACAACATACAACAACAACAAAAATACCTTATCAAATGTCCCACTTTTATTATTTCAATCTAAAAACATGTACAGCCTTTATATGGTTAAATAGTCATAGAATCTGGAAATATAGGTAGCATCAGATAGGAAAATATTAACAAGCTAGGTTCATTGGAGTTTGCACTTGGGACGACAGATAAAGTGATGTGTCCAAAGTAATTAAATGTATCATATCAGACAATTGCAGACAGATATTACAAGAAGATAATGAATATGATGTTAATACACTTACATGACCTCTACAAGTCTTGTAATCCTTCACCTTTCGGTGTCACTAGGTGTGTAAAGAGTACCAATGTGTGAGCTTTTTAATTTCTCACCATGCGTATTTCTCCATAAACATTTAGCTCTTCCAAGAGCATAAAATGCTTAAGAGAAAGAACAGGGAACAGGTAAAAATAATTTAGTCTTTCATCCTTTTGTCTTTTTCAACAGTGGTGGTACTATTCTGACTAGGGAGTCCTTGACTGATTTAGGTGTCATCTGTCCTAAATTCACAATAGTCACAATTGTCCCAACATGTTTTCCTTCTTCTATGTTGAAGTTCCTCAGGGGCCAAAAAATAAGGATACTTCAGAAGAGAAGGCCCAAACAGCAGACACCCTAATGTAACCTTGTGATATTTAGTCTTTTAAGAGAAATTCTCTCTTTATTTGTCCCATGTCTGAAAATCCAATACACTTATCTTATACAGTATTCCTATCTGATGCTACTTTTCTGTGCAATTACTATAGGTACTTTCCATTTAGGACAACCACCCTCTTTTAAAGGGGTTGTCTCATCTCAAAGTTTCATAGGATGCATGAATGAAATAATGTCACTTCCTGGTCAAGATGTCTGTAATTAGCATATGAGCTCCGTGTATTCAGACCTCTCTGTTTATTAGTCTAGATTAAATAAATTACCTTTTATGAGGTCAGGAGAAGCTTCTGAGCTAATGTAGACAGTAATGTAATTACAGTCTTTTGTCTGAAAGATCAGATAACAAACAAGCTCTCACTGCCTGCTGTGACTTGTGTGATGAAGTCACTCTCTGCTATCAGATAGAACAAACAGCAGGGGGGGGGGGGGAGTACACAGGTAGGTCACTTAGGGAACCAGAGAGAGCACAGAAGATGATCAAATCACTTGTAGCTCCTTAACAAAACAAAAAAAGAGCAAAGTAATATATTTGGAAAACTTCTTCATTTAGTGTTCCCTACATTTTGAAAACTATTCTTTGTAGTGAGACAGCCCTTTTTAAGTAAGGCTAAAAGACTATAGTGCAATTAGCATTTATTGAAATTCATTATATGTGACATGACCACTAAGGGCGACATGAATGTATTTTGGCGCCCAGACGACAATTTTTATGCGCGCATTAGTGTTGTAGAATGCACCTGAATTTATGAACCTGTTCTACTGCGGGTCATAGATTTAGCGATTTCTACCTCCAAAACGACAAATCAGGCTCAGGCTGTTCCAGTAGTAATGCACACAGTTTTGTTGTTCTCCAGTCATAAATGTGTTGAATCATAATGTTGTGGTGAGACACGCCTTCAGAACACCCCCCAATCTCAGACGCATTACAGTGTGCCGCAGGCGCCCGATAATGTGCCCAATTTTGGAGTGCTCCTAATTATAAATATAGAGAACAGGGCTGCATCAGGTTTTGGGCTGAAAGGACACCAGGTCGCCCTTTGTCTCCATAATCTCAGGTTCATCTGATTTTAAAAACCCCAGTAACCACAATGTTTTCATTTTTTTTTCATATCCCCCTTCCAAGAGAACTTTTTATTTCTGTCAAAATAAGTGGACTTGTATTTGGTGCAACGTGTTGTATTTTATAGTGTTATTTGTTACTGTACACTGTAAATGACATATTGCAATAGTTTGATTCTGGTGATACTAAATTTAGATTGTTTTCTTTATTTCTACTATTTTGTTTGTTACTATTTGCTTTCTTACTTTTTTTTAAATGCTTTGATAAATTCTGAGATCAATAACTTTTTGAACCTGAGTAGAAGCTTGTTTTAGGTAGGCTGAGCTATAGTTTGTATTAGTACAGTTTTGGGGTATATATTTCTTTTCAATCACTTTCTATTAAATATTTTGTTTGAAAGCGTAGTGACTAAAAAATACCCCATTTTGTTGGATGTGTCTGATCTTCCGTAAAAAGAACCATCCAGGCCTGTACTTCTGAAATACAGTAACAATCTCACTGTAACTTTTATAGCAGTAAACTGGTTGGTAACCTCACTCATTTCATTGCCCTGACACCTTGAGAGCAAAATGTAATCATACTGCTGCAGTAGGAGGCCTAAAACCACCAGTGCTACATGGGAGAAGTTTCACAAGTACAAAAATACTGATGGATAGCCACACACCATGATATTTATGAGGGGAGAGGCTGCTTAGTATTATACTTGCGCATAGACTAATGCAAATGCAGGCTAAACAAGTTTACACCAGGATGCAGAAAGGCCACAGCACCATACTGTCTCCGTAGCAGTCAACAAGGTCTTTTTCTGTGATTTGGAGTAGATTTCATCCCCTTTCTCCTGTGAATTAATTGTAAGGATATGAAGTGTATCAGCATTTGATCTACTCTGGGATTCATTATTTTATAAGCTAGCGTTTAATTTCTTTTTAGGGTACTTGACCACTAGGAGGGTGTGCAGGCTTGTACACTACATTGCAATAACCAATGTATTACAGTATAGTATAGAATTACAGCAGTCACTACAGAGACAAGTGTAATAGGACATTGCATGCCTTGGGACCTTATTTAGGCTCCCAACTAATAAACCAACTGGATAGCACCCTGCAATCACGTCATCGGGATGCCAACCCTGTAATGGAGAGATTCCCTTGTCAATGAGCTCAGACAGCACATCTTTGTTGGATCAAAGTTATGTACAATCCTTGATGCTGATGGTAAATGTCAGCTGTTCCATACACCCATCCATACATTGTGATGGGTCAAAGGATGATTCTATCCAAACCATTTCCACATCCCCTTGTGAAAGTGAAGGGAGAAGAATTCACAATCCCTGATTAAGCTATTGATTTTCTTGTGGATTCTATTGTGGAAACCACCCGCATTTTCGTGTGAAATGTGTGTGAATTCTATCCACAAACATTGTTCCAATATTTGTAATGAAAATGTTTAATTTCTTCCATGAATCTGCAATGAGAAAGGGGAACATCTCTCCTTGAGGAGAGCACCAGTTAAGGTGTGTAGAGTTGAGATTGCCTTTTTGCCCTCTGCTAAGCATCTGCATATCACAAGGCATTATGGGAAAGGAGCTGGGAAGCTCATGTGCCCTCTGTTGGATTTAACAAATCCTCAATTTTCTTCTGATTCACCGAATCTTTAAGAAGCAAAAGGAATATTAGCCAAGCCAGTATCACTCATCTACATACAGCTGTTTCGGAGTATTTGCCCCTCGTCAGTGTAGAGCAGAGTGATTCTGGCTTAGCTGATTGGGAGGCATTGATTGGTTGGGAAAGGGGAACATCTCTCCTTGAGGAGAGCACCAGTTAAGTTGTGTAGAGTTGAGATAGCGTTTTTGCCTTTTTGCCCTCTACCTTAACTGGTGCTCTCCTCAAGGAGAGATCTTCCCCTTTCTCAGCCACTCAATGCCTCCCACTCAGCCAAGCCAGTATCACTCCGCTTTCCACTGATGAGGGGCAAATACCCAGAAATGGCTGTATGTAGATGAGTGATACTGGCTTGGCTAATATTCCTTTTTCTTCTTAAAGATTTGGTGAATCAGAAGCAAATTGAGGATTTGTTACATCCAACAGAGAGCGTATGAGCTTCCCAGCTCCTTTCACATAATGCCTTGTGATATGAATCTGCAATGGAAACATTAATTGTGTGAACATTACCTAAGTCTCCTTGCAGCACTGCAAATTGAGTAAATTATTTTCAAGGAACAGTGCTTCTAGGGTTAGGCACCACACTAATAGGGACCACATTTCCATATGAAACTGAAAGTATACATTCTGTTGTATACGTTCTGATGTTGTATGGCCCTAAATATATTAGAATGTATTTGTGATTATAAACCAAGCAGATGGAAAAGTAACATATTTCTTTTTTATGCTTTTATTTTGACCATTTTAGTGTTTACAGTAAAATTATTTCCCCCATTCCAAATAATCTAATACATAACTTCACCTCGGAATAAAAAGTAAATCAGTAATTCCCAGAGATGGCTCAAACTAAACCAATAATAAAGCATTTTGTAACTGCAATAATGTATTCAGAGTCTGCTGACAGAAGTATATGGTAGCACCCCTCCCCCAACAGAAACAGACACCATTAGCTATCACACATTTTTATCACTGAATAAAGCAATCTTTTGTTTGCTTCTATTAAAGGATGCCCCGTTTAGCAAGTTTTACATTAATAGTTGTAAAATTAGGTTAGGACTTTAAGAAAATGAGCAATTAAAATCAGCGTGGCTATTGAAACCTGAGACACTCACTAAGACTGAATCAATTGTTTACGACACTTTACTGCTATATTATAGTCACAATTCTTTGTTATTTTTCTACAGGTGATGCAAGCAGAGCTGAGTGTGCATTCATGGGAAAATTTGTTATCTGTTGTTTTCTCACAGTGGTTGTCTTACAAAGACTAATAGGCCTTGTGGACCTCATAAAGATATCCTGCCAAGCTTCATTTAGGACCCCTGCTGAGAAAAGAGCAGCAAACAGTGGTTCTTGCGTTAACATAAGAAACCGTATGGAGGAAGAAGGCTATAAAACTTAACTTTTAATAAGTCAATATAAAAAACGCTCAAAAGAAGCGCCCTATGAATAACAGCAATACTAGAAAGGACTCACCTAATGGGAAGGGCAAAACTAGATCCCTATCAAGACCCTCAAATGGTGGGAGCTATTAAGCCCTAACCTACCGACAATAACAGGAGTGTCGCCCCAATAAGGCGGTCCTGGAGAGCTGACCTGCAAACCACTAACCCTAAAGTAATTATTGGTCCCTTTCCCAACATGTTTCGATTCTCCAAATGCATCAGTGGGATGATGAAGATAGCGGAGACCTCTAAAAGATTGGGAATAAAGGCAAATTGGATTTGTTACATAACCTACAGAGGGCGGACTTCCAGTACCCCATACAGCTGGTGATTGAATCGCACTGAACATTAATTGTGTGACACTTATAGTTCTTGCAGCACTGCACAATTGAGTAAATTATTTCAAGGAACATGCTTCTAGGTGTGCACCACACTATGGGACACTTCCATATGAAATGAAAGTATACATTCTGTGTATACGTTTGAGTTGTATGCCTATTTTAGAATTATTTGGTGAATTATAACCAAGCAGTGGAATAACATATTCTTTTTTATGCCTCTTATTCTTGGACCATTTTAGTGTTACTATTGTAAATTCTTTATTTCCCTTTTTGTTCCAATAATCTTACATAACTTCCCTCGATAAAGTATCGTATTTCCCGAGATGCTCAAACTAAACATAATAAAGCATTTGTACTGCAATAGATGTATTTCAGGTCTGTGACAGAGTATATGGTAGCACCCTCCCCAACAGAAACAGCACCATTAGTATGCACACTTTTTATCACTGTAGATTATTTGTGCTTTATAAGATGCCACCTTTAGAGTTTCTTGATAGTTGTAAAATTATTAGGATTTAGAAATGAGCAATAAATCAGCGTGGTATTGAACCAGCATCATAAGATGAATCAATTTTACGACTTGTACTGCTATTATAGTGCACAATTCTTTGTTATTTTTTAAGGTGATGCAGCAGAGCTGTGTGCATTCATGGAAAATTTGTTATCTTGCTTTTCTCCATACGGTTGTCTTACATGACTAATGGCCTTGTGGACCTATAAGTTCTGCAAGCTTCATTCAGGCCCTGGTGATAAGAGAGAACGTGTTCTTGCTTTAACATAAAACTAATTTTCACTTAGGGCCACATCAACATTATGGTTGCCCTCAAAGAGTCACTGGAAGTCGTTAGAGGGTAATTAGAGTAGGACAGTCGGAGCTGTGCCACTGTCTGAGCATGACTGAATAGAAAACGGAATATCTCTCATTGGGAAGAGCACCATATAGGTGTGTAGAGTTTTGAATTGCCTTTTTGCCCTCTACTAAGCATCTGCATATTACAAGGCATTATGGGAAAGGAGCTGAGAAGCTCAAGCGCCCTCTATTGGATGTAACAAATCCTCAATTTGCTTTGGACCCACTGAGTCTTCAGAAAGCAAAACGGATATTAGCCAAGCAAGTATAACTCATCTGCAGATGAGTGATACTGGCTCGGGTAGTATCCCTTTTGATGACTGAACAGAGGATTCTAGAGATGCATGCTGAAGGTCAAAACCTACATGACGCCCACTCCCTGTGCTAGCGCCAGTGTCTTTGCCAAGCCTGGCTACATCCTTCTTCTACAACTAGACCTCGTCCATCACTGCTCACTGTGTCTAAGCTCTCCTAGTCCACATAAAATGAGCTGAAGAGCCGCAGGTTAAAATTGGCTGATCATCTGATAGCCACCCTTTTATTCCTCTTATTATTAGTATTATTTATTTTAAAGTGTTTTTAATTCCAGAGCGAAGTACACCGATGGGGGTTACATACATAACATAAGTCTAAACAAAGTACAATGGAAACACAAATTGACTAACAAGTGGGACAGAGGGAAAGGGGGACCTTGGCCACAAAGGCGTACAATATCTAAGAGAGGAGGAAAGAGAAAGAAGGCGATGAGCAGACATGTTTGTGTGGTGGTATAGGAGCAGCAGGGTTATGGTAGGCTGTATGCTATTCTGAAGAGATGGGTTTTCAGGTTGCGTTTGAAACTGGTAAAAGTAGCAGAGAGTCTGATGTGCAATGGGGTAATGAGTTCCAGAGTACAGAGGAAGCACAGGAGAAGTTTTGGAGACATCAGGAACTGATAAGAAGATCCTGTGAGCTGCAGAGATTACATAAAGGGAGGGATCTGGAGATTAAGGTAGATATGTGTAGGATGGACAGGTTATGGAGAGCCTTGTAGGCCATGGTTAGTAACGTGACATGAATTTACTAGACAATGGGTAGCCAGAGAAGGGATTAGCAGAGAGTAGAGGCAGAGGAGTAGTGAGGAGAGAGGTGGATCAGACGGACAGAAAAGTTGAGGATGGTTTGAAGGGGAGCAAGAGTGCTAGGTGGAGACCACAGAGAAGGATGTTGCAGTAGTCTAGGCAGGAGATGACAAGGGCATGGACTAGCATTTTTGTAGCATTGAAGTTAAGGAGTGAACGGATTCAAGAAATTTTTGGATTTGTACTTTGAAAGACAGAGAGGAGTCAAAGAACTAAACAGGGATCCTGCTAAACTAAAGATACACAGCACTGGATTTTCAACAGATTTTTCGGTGGATTCAGTAATTAAAATTTGCTGAAAATCCGACTGTATCCAATGGCGTTTTTTTTTTCCGGTCAGTTCAAAAATCAGACAGATTCCGTCAGATTTAACTGTGTTGTTCGATGTTCGCAGTATTGCTGTCGGATTTTCATACATTCAGTGAATGGGGCCGACGGCAATCTGAAACACGCAGTTTGTAGCACAATCTGCGCAAACAGCGCTTGTGGTGTTAAGCCGTCGATTTTGGACGCATTTACATTGCTGCGTAGACATAGCCTAATGGTGCTATATAAATGAATAAAATAAATTAAATACATAAAGATTTGCCTTCAGTGCAATGAAAATCCAAAGAAATACTATTGTGATATTATAGTAAGTTGTGTTAAAAGGGGGTGTCTCACTACATTGATTCATCTTACCTCAGTCGGTTTTCTTGGTTTCATTTTGAATTCAGGGCCGTGTTTACTGGCTTCTACTAGGCTGCAGTCTGTAGGTTTGTAGGTCTGTAGCTATAGCAACCAGTGCTGGCAGCCTATCAGGAGAGATATAGCGACCCGAGGAGCTGATGCAGCCCATACAAGAGGGGATATCTAGGAATAGATAGGACATGGTTAATGGACACATATTGTAAAGTGACTTGTTTTTGCAAGATCTTTAACATAAAAAGCAATCCTTTTATTGAGACAACCCCTTTAAGTTACAAAGTCACTGCTTTACCAGTGTCTAATTGAGGGTCAGCTGAGGTTGGAACAGCAGTCTTTACATCCTGCAGCTCACTGCTATTATAGGAGACACAGTCACTGTACCATGACGTTCTTTCGGCCAAGGCCTTAAACATCTAGAATTGTCACCAATTCTCTTTGAAAGCCTAAAATTTCCAGGATACAAAACTTTTTAATGAGAACTCAGAGGCACTTTCTTGCACTAATGAAGGCAAACATTTCATTGGTTGTGTCTGATCTTCCATTAAAAGAACCCTCTAGGCCTGTACTTCTTAAATATAGTAACAGTCTCACTGTAACTTACACGACTGTAAACTGTCTGTTAACCTCACCCATTTCATTGCCCAGACACCTAGAGGGTGAAATGTAATCAAAAACTCTTCTCGCTGCTTTGACGCACAATGAAATCTTAACTGCTTGGGAAATAAAATGTACTGGCATTTCATCTACTCTAGGATTCATTATTTTATAACACAAGCTCTGTACAGACATTAGTCGCCTTTGTTCTCCGGAAATGTGGATGATTGATCGAACGGGTCAGAAATTTTATACATGTGGTGGAGTTAATTTTGTATTTTAACTATTTTGAGGCAGCATTGCTTTAACAATTGGATAATTCATTTGGGCAAATTCCTAGTGCACATTGCATGTGCACATTTATTAAATGTTTTAGACGTTTTTTATGCTTTGTTAAATAAGAGGGGCGGCTTGAATTGAATTTAGCCTGACCTAAATATATGCCTTCAAATGTGTTTTATTTCAACAAAACTTTAGCACAAAGGTATCAATTTACTAGAACTGGTATTAAATGTGCCGGTTTTACTGAACAGTGCATCGGAGTAGGATGTGCCTAATATACACTGCTCAAACAAACAAAGGGAACACTTAAACAACACAATGTACCTCCAAGTCAATGACACTTTTGTCAAATCAACCTGTCCAGTTATGAATAAACACTGATTGTGAATCAATTTCTTCCGCTGTTGTGCAAATGGAACAGACAACAGGTAGAAATGATAGGCAATTAGCAAGACCACCCCTATAAAGGAGTGGTTCTGCAGGTGGTGACCACAGACCATTTCTTTGTTCCTATCTTTTTTTTGGCTGTTGTTTTGGTGACTTTTGTATTTTGCCATTAATCTCACTCCTAGAGGTAACATGAGGTAGTGTCTACAACCTAAAGAATTTGCTCAGATAGTGCAGCTCATTCAGGATGGCACATCAATGCGAGCTGTGGCAAGAAGGTAGCTGTGTTTGTCAGCACAGTATCCAAAGCATGAAGCAGTTATCAGGAGACAAGCCAGTATGCCAGGAGATGTGGAGGGGACCATAAGAGGGCAACAACCCAGAAGCAAAAAGAAACAGGAGGAGCAGTGCTAGTGTAAAATGTCCTCCAGCAGGCCACTAATATCCATGTGTCTACTCAAACTTTCAGAAACAGACTCCATGAGGGTGGTATAAGGCCCAGACGTCCACAGGACGGTGTTTTGCTTACAGCACAACATCGTGCAGGGCGACTGACACCCTGTGCTCTTCACGGAAAGGAGCAGATTCACACTGAGCACATATGACAGATATGGAGTCTGGAGATGCAGTGGAGAATGTTCTTATACCTGAAACATCCACCAGCATGACCAGTTTGGCAGTGGGTCCGTAATGGTGTGGGGAGGCATTTCTTTGGAGGGCCACAGAGCCCTCCATGTGCTAGCCAGATGTACCCTGACTGCCATTAGGTATCGGGATGAGATCCTCAGACCCATTTTGAGACAATATGTAGGTGCAGTGAGCCCTGGGTTCCTTCTGATGCATGACAATGCTAGGCCTTAAAAGGCTGAAATGTGTCAGCAGTTCCTGCATGATGAAGGCATTGATGATATGGACTGGCCTTCCCCTTCCCCAGACCTAAATTCAATTAAGCACATCTGGAACATCATGTCTTGATCCATCCACCAATGCCATGTTGCACCACAGACTGTCCAGGAGTTGACTAATGCTTTAATCCGGGTCTGAGAGTAGTCCCCTCAAGAGAACATTATCTGCCTCATTAGGAGCATGTTAAGGCATTATAGGGAGGTCATACAGGCATGTGGAGGGCACACACAACACTGAGCCTTATTTCCTTGTCTTGATGCATTTCCATTGAATTTGGATCAGCCTGAAATTTGATTTTATACTTTGATTTTGAGTATCATTCCCAATCCAGATCTCCATGGGATATTAATTTTGATTTTCATTGATCATTCTTATGTTTAATTGTTCTCAACACATTTCACTATGTAATGAATAAAGAATTGCAACTGGAATATGTCATTCATTGAGATCTAGGATGTTGTATTCTAGTGTTCCCTTTATTTTTTGATCAGTGTATTAAGACTACATATGCGCCTCTTTTCAGAAACCTGTACACCTGAAGAAGAAAATCTTCTCCACCGAGGACCTGGAGTTGATTTCACCTATAATTTACACCGTTTTCTGCAATAACTTATAGCAAATGTGTTGAGCTATGTAGGGGCCTTGCACACTTCTTTTAAAGTGTTATGCTTGGCATAAAACAACTCCAAAGCCACAATTTTGTTAAACAAATGAGGCTTGTGCAAAAATGTTCTTTCAATGCTAAAAAACTGATGTAAATCACTTTAGAAATTTCCCTCAAAATCTGGGTCTAAAGTTAACCAACCAAGCGGTGGCATGAAGTTAAACAAAAGTGTCTAAAGTGTAACATACAACATGAGCCAGTGCAATACATTTTCTTAATCTACCTCTAGTGTCTCCACTGTTCTGCCTCTCCCTTCTGCCAGTCCCTTCATTGTCTACCAGCTGTCCTGAGAATTAAGTTTAAACTTTTATTAGCGAGTGACATATAAGGCTCTCCATAACCTGTCCTCACCATTCCCCTCTGCCTTAACCTCCTTTTCTACCCTCTTCTTTGCTGTTTAAACAACAGTGTATTCTCCTACTCAGGGCTGGGATAACCGGTAGGCATGAGAAGGTGACCTCCTAGTGTGCCATCTCATTCCAGACAGGAAAAGGGAAGAAAGGTATATAGCTGGTTGAGGGGAAGTGTGGGGCTTAATGCAGGGCAGTCTTAACAGCTCTATGGGCCCCTGGGCAGAGAGGTTTACTGGCCCCACCCCCCCAAAAAAAAAAATACTCAAAAAAACAAATATAAACATTACCAGCTCAGGTCACCATTACATGACAGAGACTATAGCACTGCTGGAATATAGAAGCAAAATAACCCCTTACATCAGGGACTCACCGGAGACGTCCTATCTGATCAGTCGTTCTCTGAATCGTTCTTTTTCCCTTTTCCTCTCCTTCCGTCCAGACCACCATGACTACTTGTCCCGGCCGCAGCTTGTCCCTGCAAAATGTAACCCACAAACATCTTAGAATCCTCACTTTATCAGCACTTCGCTACCGATTCCTAGCTCAGTTATGGGCGCCCCACATTTAGTAAGTAGGTAGTAATGCTGCCCAGTATTAAGTAGGTAGGTATACAGGCCCACTGTAGGTAGATATGCTGCCCCATGTAGGTAGATTTATAGCCCCCCCTGTTGATTGTAGGCCCCCTGTAGTATCTCCCACAGAGATTGTAGGGCCCTCCTATATTATCCCCGCATAGATAGGGCCAGTTATTAGCCAGGCAGAGCCAGTAATTAGCCAGGCAGAGCCAGTAATTAGCCAGGCAAGGCCAGTATATAGCTAGGCAGGGCCAGTATATAGCCAGGCAGGGCCAGTAATTAGCCAGGCAGAGCCAGTAATTAGGGCAGGCAGGGCCAGCATATAGCCAGGCAGGGCCAGTAATTAGTGTAGATAGGGCCAGTAATTAGAGTATATAGGGCCAGTATTTAGGGCAGACAGGGCCAGTAATTAGGGAAGACAGGGCCAGTAATTAGAGCAGACAGGGCCAGTAATTAGGGCAGGCAGGGCCAGCATATGGGCAGGCAGGGCGAGTATATAGGCAGGCAGGGCCGGTATAGGCAGGCAGGGCCGGTATATGGGCAGGCACGGCCGGTATATGGGCAGGCAGGACCAGTATATGGGCAGGCAGGGCCAGTATATAGGCAGGCAGGGCCACTTATAGGTAGGCAGGGGTAGTATATAGGCAGGCAAGGCCGGTATATGGGCAGGCAGGACCAGTATATGGGCAGACAGGGCCAGTATATAGGCAGGCATGGCTGGTATATGGGCAGGCAGGACAGGACCAGTTTATGGGCAGGCGGGGCCAGCATATAGGCAGGAAGGGCCACTTATAGGTAGGCAGGGGCAGTATATAGGCAGGCAGGGGCAGTATATAGCCAGGCAGGGCCACTTATAGGTAGGCAGGGGCAGTATATAGGCAGACAGGGCCACTTATAGGTAGGCAGGGGCAGTATATGGTTAGGCAGGCGAGCGGCATGCAGCAAGTGGGCCAGGAGCCCAGGGCGTATGATGTCATTACATTAGGAAAGGGGGCAGTATATAGGCGGCAGTGCCCATTATAGGTAGGCGGGGGCCCGTTTTTTAGGCGGCATGGGGGCGTATATAGCCGGCAGGGCCATTATAGGAGGAGGGCCAGTTATTGGCGGGCTAGTATTTTAAAAAAATAAAAAATAAAAACAATATCCCTGTGTCTTTCCCCCCTTTTCCCCCTCATCTGGAGCGGCCACTGGCAGCAAAGTGCGGGCCACGGAGCCCAGGCGCGTGATGACGTCATTACATTGCGCACCTGCCCCGCGGCCTCCTGGATGCTGTTCTGCCTCTGCCGCTGCCTACACCGCCTGGTGCAGGCGGCGGCCGTGATGGCTGCATGGCTGGATCTGCGACTCAGCCGTGTGGTGAGGGGGGGACCAGCACCACAGACCGGCGCCGGTACTCAGGGCCCGCCTGGGGGAACCCACCCCCCCCAGGATGCTCCGAGCCGGTGCTGCGGCCCGAATCCCGACTGCCCACCAGGCAGAGCCTGGCTGTCGTCCCGCCGGGCAGGGTAGGCGGCAGCCCGGGAGGGCCCCCTGAGCACGTGGGACCCCCGGGCAAGCGCCTACCTATCCCAATGGAAGAGACGGCCCTGGCTTAATGCCTTATTTACCTAGGGCATCAGAATACCTTGTACCAGCTTTACCCCTAGCCACCTCAACTCTCCCCCCTCTTTGAAACCTTTAAAACTAACCTGAAAACCCATCTTTTCAGGATAGCCTACAACCTGTTATGAACCTGCTGCCACTACACTACCATATGTATAACTTCTAACCTTACCTCCTTTCCCCTTCCCTTGTAGATTGTAAGTCCTCCTGGGCAGGATCCTCGTTTCCTCTGTATCAGTCTGTCACTCATTTAGTTGATGAATTCTATATTTATTTTTTGTCCTGTGTTATGTAGCAAAATCCCTTTTCATAGATAGAGTGCCATGAAATTAATGACACTTTAATAATAATAATAAGAATAATACTGATACAATGAGTGAGCTGTAATGGGGCTATTTAAACTGTCACTCAGCTCTCTCAGGTAACTACAAATGTGTTGGGGTCCTCCAGTCACATGACTGGAGTTGTTACCCATATTTTAAATACCTGTCACATTCATCATTCTACAAGAAATGACTGTAATACCAGATAATTTCTAAATCAAAATGAAAAAAATGAATTTGCTGGAATAATGAGTGCTGTTACACAGTTGCCGAGTGAAATGTGACATGGAACAGGCATTACTACTTCTCTTTTGAGGTGTAGATGAAGGTCACATAAGGTGTCGGGTGCAGTAATTACCCATTATCCAGGGGTCTGTAAGGCCATGCTCTGTACTAAAGATGTGGAACAGATTGTCACATACATCACATTACCAGCCACATTCTTATCATTCTGTACATCTTCACAGCAAGATACCTTTTAAACAAGAATAGAGCAAAATACTTCTATTTTCTTCAATTATTATGCACTGATGTTGAGCTATAGGAATGAAGGTACAACTTAGTATGTCACTTGCTGATGCCTCCCTGATGTATCACAGTGGACATAAGCCCTAGTCCTTCTCTGAATATATTCAGTGAAGCCATATCTGTCTATAGAAGTGTCATATATCTATTATTTAAAAATGTTGAGAAGAGGTAATATTCAACCATGACACTTTGGAAAAAGAGGGCGGTTAAGACTTTATAAGTCATTCCCAAATTTAAAAACAGCTTTTTTTCACTTAAAGGGGTTTTACCACAAAGCAAAATCCCTTTCTGAGGCCAATTTTAGCTTGATACGAGCTGGCCTCAGTGAATGGGGAGATGGCTGTGCTTGCGCGGCTCTTCCCAATTCATGTCTGTGGGAGTTTCCAAATATAGCAAAGCATTCTCTCGATTATATTCAAAACTGCCACAGTATAGAATGGGGAGAACTGCGCAAACTCAACGATCTCTCCATTAAATGAAGCCGGCTCATAATAAACTACGAGCCATCCTCGGAAAGGGATAGTGCTTTGTGCCTGAACCCCTTTTTTTAAAGTGTTGGCAATGTTATATCACAATAATGCAGTAAATTTAATACAGGATTCTAAACTGTGACAATTCCTTGCTTTCATCAAAGTTACCTGTTCTCCCAGAATATTTGTAAGGCTCAGAGAAAAAGATAAAACCAAGCAAATCTCTTTCTCTCAATAAAATACTGATATCTCTTCATTTCTGCATTCCGTTTCATCCTAGGCACCACACAGACAAAATCCTAAATTCAGGACAGGATTCAGGACTTTTTGCGGCACCGCCACCAACTAAAGCGATCTGTGAGAATGACAAAAAGGTAATGAGTCAGGCTGGGGTTTGCATTTATTTAGAGGTCTTAACTGGGATCTGCATTAGTTTGAGGAGTCTATTCTAGAAGAGTGAAGAAATCATGCGATACTTTTTAGAGGCTAAGTATATTTGGTGGTAAGGTTTTGAGAGTACTAGCTCGCTTCGTCAGACATGATAATTTCTAGGCTCTAAAAGTTATCACCTGATTTCTTCACTCTACTACTGCTTTCTACGGCTTACATGGTACAACATTTTACTACTACAAGGTCTGTTCTGGCATTCATAATTGTTTAGGGGTGTTATTTGTTATTTTGCGTTTTTTTGTTTCAGGAGCATTGATCAAGGTCTGTATTTATTTTAGGGTCAGATCTAAGATCTGCATATATTTTTAAGGTCTGGATTCTGTATTTATTTTAAGCTCTGGACTAAAATATGTATTTATTTATTTATTTATTTATTTATTTATTTATCTAGTCTGGGACCTATTTTTTGGGATCTGGCCTGGTTTATGCATTTGTTTACAGAGTCTTGTTTGGTGGCTATATTCATTTTTTGTGTTGTGATGATAGGAGTTATATGCACTCCTTTTACTGTTAAAATGCTTCAGGTGGGCGTGTTTGTGTGCAACCTAATGCATAATTTTTCCCTACCTTACGGATATCATTTGCAAAAGGAAAATTGCAGCTCTCAAAATGTGGAAAGTGACAAATCAAGGTTCTCTGTTCCATGTCAGGTGGACATGAAAAAAAGCATCTTGATTTTTCACTTTCCAAATTGTGAGTGCTGGAATTTTCCTTTTATACTGCTATTGACCTGTGACATAGGTCCTTTCTTTTGGCTGGCACCCGCCCATTGTAGTTGTTTTGTAAGTGCTGCCCTTTCTTTCATATATATATATATTATATATATATATTATATATATATATATATTTATATTATATATATATATATATATATATATATATATATTGACTAGAAAGGTAAAAGAAAAAAGAGATACAGGAGCATACTTATGAGGAGTGCATAGGTAGTAAGTACACCTGGTCCCTGAGAGCCCCAAATGCCACAATGAAAGAAACCAGCAAAATAAAATGGCAAATGTGAGGTGGGGACCCTACTGCAATTTTTGTATTGGGGCTCAAGTTATGTTCCCTTTAGTATAAATTGTAAAGTGCTGCGGAATATGTTGGCGCTATATAAATACAGAGTATTATTATTATATGAGACAGCAGAAGTAAAACCTGATTTCCTTAACAGGAGTCTGTACCATGCATTACTTCATTTCAATATTGCCTTGGATAAAGAGAGTGGAAGCCACACCAGAAATAACATACACACTGAGATTTATGCTGTCTGTAGCCGACCACCTTCTTAGCCCATGTACTGTAAACTTTCCATCTCATATAAACTGTGTGAGTCTGCAGATGGTTCTCCTAGACTAAACAATTTTAGGAGAGGCCATGGTTGGGTGAGCATGAATCCTATGCTCGAGTAGGTGGTCTGCAGAGAGATGAGCCTGGGAGTTTAATTCTGCTGTCATGTCCTTTCTCTGGAAATTACCAAGAGCCATTGAATGAAAGGTAGGGCTGATACTGTTATCTCATCCACAGACACAGTCTTCAGTCTGCACCTCGTCAAATGGTGGCTCTAGATTCTCTGTGACACTTTTCTTTGAGAGAATCCTGTGTCTGCCGTGTTTTGCAGCTTTTTATAGAAAGCCTTTTCAAATTGAATTTAAAAACTGCCAAGCGAGAATCTTCCTGTTAGTTTGTGGCCACTTGATTGCACTTTCAGCTGCAGGAGAAAAATGTACATATATATATATAAATCTAGACAGGAAGACTGGATACCGTGTGTGGGCCCGTCAATTCTGAGGCCTCAGGTGCCTTCATGTAGAAGTCATTGTAGCGTCTGTGTAAGTGCAGTGAACTGCAAGTAACCCACTTGGCCCCTTCCTAAAGTAATGTTAAGTGCTTCCATTGTAAGAGACAGGTTCAGCCCTACAAATTACAAGTAGAAGGGACAGTCTGTGGTCAGGGGTAGCCTCCCTTAAAGCCAGAGTGGCACTGTTGGTACTTGAATGAGGAGTCAGTCATCTTTGGCACATCCTGACTTTCTGGAGGATTTGTGGGGTGGTACATAGTCCTCCAGGGTCTACACAAACTCCTCCCTTTTGTGGCCATTGCAGGCTGCCAGAAATCTTATATCTGGTGAACCCGCAGTCTGTTTGTTTTGCAGGCTTGCTTTATACCTTCGGCAAGTTAACAATTCTAATTGAAGGTTTCATCTAAAAGTAACTAGTGTATATTGACCAATGGCCAGTGTATGTTATTGACTATGCAGTTGTGCTTGATTTACTTCAAGGGGTTGTCTGGTTCTTTTAAAAAATAAATAGGAAGCTCCTGATGCCCCATTTAAAAAAGTCCTATACTCACCTTCCTCTGCTCCTCCGTTTGAGTGCTGGGTCTCTTTGGTATTATGTCTACTGTGTTTTTCTTCTGAGCAGGGGCTGAAAGGTCACATGGCTCTCCTTACATCTCCGTTTGGAGCTATTCACTTCCGAACAGTGATATAAATGAGTGGCCAATCAGTGACTGCTGTGATGACTTCCCTGTTCGGAAGAAGAACACAGTAAACATAAGACCAGAGAGATCCAGCACTAGGATGGAGGAGCAGTGGAAGGTGAGTATAGGTTTTTTTTATGGTGAAATACTGTTGAAATCCAAGTGCAAACACACCACCTTGAAAAGGGTTTATAAAAAATGGTGAACAATAGACAGTCTCTTAACTTTTCACCCAGGGGCTCTTGAAACCATCTTTTGTAATGGCCTCATCTTTGACACATTTTTTGCTGGCACACCAGTGGGATAGGATTCTCCCTTTGTGTACAAACGTCATCTCCCCATGTCCTTTTACAGTCTTTTTTATCCCAGCACTTATCCCTGATTTTACACCAACGAGACCTTATAGAAATATACACCTATAACCTCTTCCTCTCTGGGGATATCACCACCCTTCTCAGCTCTCCTCTTTTTCTCTCTCTCTTACTGCTCACTGTATTTACTGCTACAAAATTTGGGATTTTTTCTCTTCTTCTCCCTTTTCCCAGCTTGTTGATGACCTCTATTGGCAGAAGGGCAAATTGCCGGCTCCAGCTTTATAATGGGATATCAAGATCTTTCTAGTTATATTGTAAACAAACTGGACAACCCATATGATTGTTGCTTAAAAGGGTTCTTTACCTGATATTTCATGGCAGGCCCCTTTGCAGATAATTCCCACCGAACTGACTTAAGAGTAGAGAAGCATGCTAGAGATAGCCATGTATAGTGTTGACCGAATAATTTTGCATTACTTATTTAATTGTTACATGCAGTGTAGGGGGGAGTTGGGCTCCTCCAGGCAAGCCACTGCTTAGATTAAATGTTTTTCTATATAAATGCAGGCTAGTGCTAGGAAAATTAGTCCAAAGGGACCAGGACTACATCAGGGCTAGATATGGTATTAACTTTCGCTGTACTTAATGAATGGTTTAATGCAGAGGACATTGACCTCCCTCCTTATTGCTCTTCTTAGAATAATTGTCCTCCTATAAAACTGGACACACTGAAGTATAGGAGTATAAGTAGTTTTGCTTTGTTTAAATAACTATTATGTGCAAGTGGGGGATTTCTTCATGGCACACCCATAATTAGAATACAGTCAATGTCTTCCTATGAAACGTACCTCAATGTATAAGTGAATGCTAGAAAAAGGGATATGAGCCCCATGAAACAGGGAATAATGCAGGGCAAAGTATGATATTAACTAAATAGGAAAACAGGAAAATGTGCTAGATCAAAAATACAGAAAAATAATGTTGATATATTATGATTATATCATAAAAAATACAAGAAATATTAATTAAAAGCAATGCAGAGTGGGGTAGCTAGAGCTTTTGGCACCTCAGTTTATCAATTGTATATTAGTGCTACAGTACTAAAATTAAAATAAAACTTGGTTTTCGGTCGATTTGTCACCACTGTACCCAATCAATGGCAGCAGCGGAGAAGGCTTGGCCAACCATATAAGTGAAATGTCCATCTAGGGCAGTACTGGAACAGGGGTGAGTGGCAAGGTGAGCATGATTTTTTTTTTATTTTTAGCACTGCAGAACTAGCTTAGCATTATTCCAAAAAAGAAAAAAAAAAACAATTGGAAAAATGTTGAGTGCTTCCCCAAAAATATAGCCACCTATGATGGATCTTCATCACCTCTACCATACTGAGCTATGCCACTGACAACATAAGGGATAATGCAGAGACTTCTTAATGATACCCAGTCTAAGAATATGATTGGCATCAGACAGGGCTGGGACATGGTATTCTGGTGACTTAGGCAAATAAGGTATAGCGTCCATCAGTGGAATATTCAGCCCACTCCATGCCTCCTTGTGCCCCCTTTCTGCCTGGGATGAAGTGCCGTCCTATGCATACCTTACCCATCGTCCCAGCCCTGGTACTATCAGTCCCATTCAAATGGATAATTGTTCAATTCAACAAAAATTTAGCCTCCATTCAGCGCCAGTGGTAGTGCTCAGCAACAACAGCAAGGTATAATATATTCCAGATATAAGGAAGATGAAGTGCGGCACTCACTGATCCTTTTTCATCGTAACTTTATACCTAAGTGTAAAACAAAGGACAAGTGGGAGTAGACAGTATAAACAGACCTGCTTGTATTGTCTACTCCCGCTTGTCCTTTGTTTTATACTTGGGAATAAAGTTACGGTGGAAAATGATCGGTGAGTGCTGCACTTCATCTTCCTTATATTTGGAGACTCCTTAATGAAGCAGCCTATGCAAAATCTGCTTTGAGCATGGGCGTTCTGGTGATTATTGCCAATTTGGGCTTTATTACATTATATTAGTATATTACATTTTCTGTTTATATAGCCTGTGCATGCTCCTTAATGCTATTGTGTGGCTCTTCTTTGATGTGGATCAGTGTGGGCCCTTGTTGTGATAATTCTACCTTAGTGATTGCCTTTTTAGGGTATGTCCCCATGGCAGAGGACAAATACCGGTTGGTTTATCCGTACTGGTATTTGTCCTGTTTTAGTGCCATTCTCCACGGCCGCGATGGGGGGAGGGGTGCGGCTTTTCTCCGCGATGAGCAGAGAAAAGCCCTCTTCCTTCTCATTGACATGCACATATTCCGTCCGAAAACCGGATGGAAGAATGTGCATTGTCAATGTTTTTCAGGCGGCTGGCAGTTTGAAAAACCATTGGGCGGAAAACCCATGCAGTGATGACTGATGCACGGGTTTTCCATAGGAGCCCTTTGTGCTCGTTTGCAGCCAGTTTTTCAGACAGTCTGCAAAAACGCAAACCGTCTGAAACCGGCCGCAAACCGTGCCGTGGGGACACGCCCTAGTCTTCTATCATTCTATGAGTTATATATCTTTTTGTATCATATCTACAACCATTTTTTTCTCTTTTGTGGATGTGGACTCTGTTTTCTGTTAAATCTTTCTTAAATGAAATCACAGATATATAAATAATTAGATGACATAAAAAACAGGATCACAGAATAATCACAAATATTCCATTAATTATTAACATTTAATATTAACCACATATAAAACTCCAAGACCCAATGTAATGTAGGTCATACAAATATATCACTCACCTAATTGGTGGGTAAGAGGACATCATAAGGTTAATCGCTGCACCATATCAGATCCATAGGTAACACGGTTACACTTGTAGTATGTAACCAGCAGAGAAAAGTTATCATCTAGCACTATCCCC
Source organism: Phyllomedusa bahiana (assembly GCA_025379985.1). NCBI lineage: Eukaryota > Metazoa > Chordata > Amphibia > Anura > Hylidae > Phyllomedusa > Phyllomedusa bahiana. Next base: position 209,203 of record JAODAL010000748.1, on the reverse strand, counting down.
AGTTCTATCCCTAATAATGATGTCTGCAGGGAACCCGCGCTGAATGGGGTGACCCCACTAAGTAACCCTAGCATACCCTGCAATTAACCTAAACAAAATAACCTCCCAGACACTGCTTAATATAATCAGTGTGCTAATAAAGCAAACATAAGACATATTTTAATACAAATTAAAAACAAAATTGTGATTCACAGTAATTCCTGGATGAGGATGTATAACCCTTATTGATCGATATGGTGCAGCGATTAACCCTATGATGCCCGCTTACCCTTTTAGGGCTACGGTTGGGTGAGTGACATATTTGTATGACTTACATTGCATTGGTTGTTGCCATTTTATTAGTGGTTTATATTAAATGTTAAATTTTAATGAAATCTTTCTTGTATGCACTTTTAATATTACCTTAGTAAAGCAATATTTGTTTTTTAAATTTTTGGTCCGGCATATTTTTTTTTTTGTTTACTTTTCTTATTGAAAGATTTGGTTATTTGCATGTTATTTATGCATTAAGGGCTGTTATATGTGGGGTTATTAATTAGCTTAAATAGCTCTACTTACAAAACTTTTACCTGTAGGGGGGAAGCCTTCCCCGTGGCAAAACCTTGCTTTATTTGTCTTTCTATAAATCTAGCATCAGAGTATATGTATATGCTAAAATGAGGGAAATTAATATTGTAGTGCACAGACTAATGCTAAGTTGCACAAACTGAACAAAGGTCCTTTAGCAAAAATCAGATAAGTCCTCTTTTTTGTCTTAGCTTTCATCCCTTGCCTCCTTGGACAGCAGGTTTGATTTCCTTCTTTCAAAAGATTTTGTGGCCCACTAAATCATTTGGTCCAGCCCTTTCGTTCCAAGTCAGCAAACAAGTTCCAAGAGCTTTGGAGACCAGCACATGCTCAGTAGCAGGTCTCGCTCAAGCTGTTAGCACATGTGCTGATGCCTGATGCTTCTGGCACTTGATTGCTGATTGGGGGAGATCAGGTGCATCATTATCAGTTCTAGCCTATGCCATGTGTGCCCTGATATGCGACTGCACGTACGATGACAAAAGGCATGAACATCACAACTATGGGGAGAAAGAGTGGCACACAGAAGGGAGCCACATTGCATCTAAACTCAGGGGCCATCCTGGACTTCAGGGCCAACTAGTTCATGCTGTTTCTACCAGAAGATGCTACTGCATGTCACAGGAGGTGTGGAAATACCAATAGAACAGTGAAGGAGGGCAGACTGTATGTTTATTTGGATGGGTGACTTTCAGTACTTCAGTTACCTCTGATGTACATGTCTTTTCTTCTCCAATGTGTTGTAGTGGGGAAATAGCATGGATAAGACTTCCTGTGGATCTATTTGGTATTTGCTGTGAATCTTTTCTTCCATTTAGCAAAGTGGAAAGAGTTATGTACACCTTCACCCTTTCTATAGGAAGGTGAGCAAGGGCAAACTAAAGCAGCCATGGGCAGTACATATGTCCATCAGTGATGAGAGTTAGCTTTCTGTACAGTGCAGCAGAATATGTTGGTGCTATGGAATATCAGTCATACAACAAGTGAGCAATGAGTTTAGAATTGTGTTTTTCTGCTGTTTTTTTCATTTTCTATAATTGGTTTGGCCTTTTTATAGAGTTCAGTGTAGCTTGAAGTGACATAGAAACAGAGAAAGAGCCATTTTATTCTGCAAAACTTTAAGATAAGAACACAGCTGATAAAATGTTCATGTATCAGCTTTTCATTTCCTGTCATACTCGCCTGAGATTTGCACATTCTAAAATTGAGCAGAAAGGAAGCAAGTTCCAAGAATTTGACACATAGAAAGGATGTGAAACAGGCAAAAGTGTTTAAATTATAATCAATTCAACATCTATCTATCTATCTATCTATCTATCTATCTATCTATCTATCTATCTATCTATCTATCTATCTATCTATCTCTCTCTCTCTCTCTATCTATCTATCTATCTATCTATCTACACTACATGGGAGCAGCACTCCTTGAAATTAGTGAACGGTGCCAGTGAAAAAGGTCTAAGATCCAAGTCCCAGTAAAAATACAAAACAAGAAGAAAAGTTCACAGCACTCTAAGGGTATGTTCACAGTGACATTTGAGAAGATTGAAATATTTGCCATTTATGTGGGAGTCTCGCAAAACTTTAAGATAAGAACACAGCTGATAAAATGTTCATGTATCAGCTTTTCATTTCCTGTCATACTCGCCTGAGATTTGCACATTCTAAAATTGAGCAGAAAGGAAGCAAGTTCCAAGAATTTGACACATAGAAAGGATGTGAAACAGGCAAAAGTGTTTAAATTAGAATCACTTCACCATCTATCTATCTATCTATCTATCTATCTATCTATCTATCTATCTATCTATCTATCTACACTACATGGGAGCAGCACTCCTTGAAATTAGTGAACGGTGCCAGTGAAAAAGGTCTAAGATCCAAGTCCCAGTAAAAATACAAAACAAGAAGAAAAGTTCACAGCACTCTAAGGGTATGTTCACAGGGGGTAATTTTGGCGTGCATTTCGCCGCATATTTGCACCTTAATACGGGCGAGATGCTCGCCAAAATTACGGTCATCCATAGTTCTCATAGGGGAGACAAGTGACATGTCAATTACTTGTGGCGAATACGCGCCACGAGTAATGTATGTCAGTGGGGTCAGCGCGCTGCCCCCCCCCCCCTTCTCCCCCCGCCGCGGGAATCAGAACAAGCTCCTGAAAGACACGATGTACTGCGGTGTGTACTGTACGCGCCGCAGTACATTGTGTGACCATAGCCTAAGGGGTCGGCCCCACGGCAAAGAGCTCCGGTCGGCCCCACCGGTATTTGCTCTGCTTTGCGGCCATGCACACGCCCGCCGAGGGAATGGCTTTTCTCTGCGATTAGCGGAGAAAAGCCCTCCCCCTTCGCATAGACATGTTCATATCCCACCCGAAAACCGGGCAGAAGAATGATCATGTTCTATGTTTTTCGGACCACCGGCGGTCTAAAAAAACATCTGGCAGCCAATGTTAAAAGCTATCACCCGGTTTACAGATGGTTTTCAAAACCGAAAACCATCTGTAGAACCAGGTGAAAACCCATGCGGTGTGGACAAGCCCTAAGGGTGCATTCACACAGCAAAGGACAAAAACAGTTCTGTTTTTTCCTCAGCGGAACTGTCCATTTCAAGCGGTTTTTGGACTGTTTTTGTCACTGTTTTTTCCCGGTTTTATCCATCTTCTAAATCATCTATGACAAGGGTGACACCGTTATGGTGGGTAGCATATGGCTGGCAATGTTATGGTGGGCACTGTATGGCACTATTGTGCTGTATTTGCTATTTTAAGCAGTGTAATTCGCAATATACATATATATGGGTGGGTGAGTGTTGTTCTCTCTAGTCATAGCTGTGAAACAGTCACTTCAGTACTCCCAAAAACTACATATCCTCTTTCTTGAGTACCAAACAGAGAACCCCCAATTCTGATGTTAGATAGACTCTCAAGTGGAACCAAGACCTCTCAGCCATTTTGATAATTTTCAATTGAAGTGCCATTTACTATGGCCCCTGGGAGAAGTACAATATGACAAGGTGGCCCTTGGACCAGAAAATGTTGTGCACCCCTGCTCTATGTAAATTATTATTTTACCTATCTATCTATCTATCTATCTATCTATCTATCTATATCTATCTATCTATCTATCTATCTATCTATCTCATATCTATCTATCTATCCATCTCATATCTATCTATCTATATATGTCTGTCTGTCTATCTGTCTGTCTATCCGTCTATATGTTTATCCATCGTCTACTCTAAATCATCTATCTATGTAAACCATCAGTTTATAGTATCCCTCTATCTATCAATCTAATTCTAGACATGTATCAGATGTAATAGCTACGGAATGCAAATTCTCTGAATAGGCTATGCTGTCTTGGGTCTCCATTTCAAAGACTGACATAAAGTAATATGTCTTTAATATTTTTCTACTATTTTAGCCTTGATCCCTGCCAGTAATTTCAAGATCCTTGGGATAATAGATTAATGAACAATATTAAATTTGAGTCATCCATTAGTACATCATGGACATGTTACCAATATGTTTCCATTTCTGTCTTGAAACCACTTTAGCATCTGATGCCTGTGCAACAGTATATCCATAGGGAAGAGGGTTGATGATACAAAATTGTAAAGCAAGTAATGGAAAACCACCAGGACCACATAGATGTGGATGATGAACATCCGCATATTGATCAAAATCCAATGTATTAACTATAATGGGTATTTTTCATGCAACCCACAGAAACCCTAAAGTATTAATCTGTCAGTAACATGGTCTGTATCTAGTTTAGGAAGATTGGATTGACCAAGCTTCTGCGATGGAGTTAGCATCTGCTACATATTGTAAACCAGGTGAGGGCTTACAGTGGTTTGGGCCCCCAAGCAGTAATGGTCATGAGTACCTTACTGACCACCATAGTTGCAATACAAACAAGCCCAGTTCACACAAGGCCTTTAACCAGGCTTTAGCAGTCCATGTACTGTAAAGCATTAGACTCATGGAGTATGGGTCAAAAAATAATGAAAAAAAATATTCTTAGTTGTAACTTTAACTATACAAATATCAGTTTAAGGATGTTTTTTATTGTATTGCAAATACTATGCACTTGGACACCTCACATCAGTCACACGGCTATAAACATAAATTTGGCATAGCAGTAGGGACCATCTTCAGAAATGTGGACCTGCATGGGATCTTTTGTGAATTTATTTCGGTGACGTTGAATTGTAATAACCTCCGTAATCTCAGCATACATTTTCAAGCAGTAGAAACAAAGAGATAAGGGAAATAAGCAAGGATAAAGCAAGTCTTAATTCCGTCAGTTGTCCTTGCCAAACCACAGGTCATATTTTCATGTTTTCTCTGAGATTGAGTGCATTGAAAAGTTTATTAACTTGAAGTGAATGTCCATTCTTGAATTTGATTTTATTTTTGTTAATATATGCGGGTTCTTAATTCTGCATTGTTTAATCTTTTAGACTATCTGAACCTCAACCAGAGTTCATTCTTATAAAAGCTCTGAATCCTTTGGATGAACATAGAAGTAAATCATGCAATTCTGGCTGATGCTGCTACTAGAAAATGCTAGCTGGGAAGTGTTTGTGCATTGAATTTAAAGGGGTTGTCTCATTACAAGGATTGCTTTTTATGTTAAAGATCTTACAAAAACAAGCCACTTTACGATATGTGTCCATTAACAGTGTCCTACCTATTCCTAGATATCCCCTCTTGTATGAGCTGCATCCGCTCCTCAGGTCGCTATAGCTACAGAGCTGTTCAATCTCGCCTGATAGGTTGACAGTGCCGTTTGCTATAGCTACAGACCTGGTGTCCTCAGCAGATCATCTCTGCAGGCCAGTAGAAGTCAGTGAACCGCCCTTGAATACAAAAATGAAACCGAGAAAACAGGACTGAGGTAAGATGAATCAATGTAGTGAGACAACCCTTTTAATAATAGTACATGTACAGTAAATTCATGAACTCCCTCTAGTGGCAGTGTAGGTAGCCGACATGATACATTTTCATTCTCATGTCTATGCAGAGGATCTTATCTCAGTAACGAAGTTGCTATGAATCTATAAGAAGAAAGAAATCAGCACAGAGAATTGAATTTAAAAACCTATATATGGTCGGATCACACAGCTGTATTATTTCACTTACAATGACCCTCATTTTGGTACCCTACATAGGATAGAAGAAGAGTGGGATTATATTAATACAAGAACAGTGCTGCACTTTGAATTCGGGTCAAAATAAAATATAACCCAAACCTGAGCAATGCGATTCAGATTGGTCCTTTCCAATTTTGGCGAATATTGGCAAAATAAATCAACCCTTATCTTAATCCTTAAATTAAGATTAGGATAAGGGTTTCTTAACAAGTTTTTAGGGTTCAATTTACAATTCTGCACAATTTCTGGGCCAGTGGCACTTCAGATCCAATCTCACTGCTGGTCCAACTTCACTCTAGGTCAATGTAACCTTAGCTTTCACCCTAATGTTATGTTAGCAGGAAGTGATGACAGACCATAACTGTCACAAAATGGTACATTAACCTTAAAAACACTTAAAAATCCCTATTCCTAACTCCAGTTTAGATTTAGGGTTAGGATTAAGAAAAGGGTTAAAGATTGAGTAAAAAAAAAGTCAGGTTTGGAATGTCTGAGACCCAAATTTTTTCACTATTTTGGTTGAACCAAACCTGATTCTTTTCAATCAGCACTAAATATGACAAAAGGGTTAGCCTACACAATATTCATTTGTTGGTTTTCATGATAATATTGCTATATCTTTAAAGGCTATAGACATAAAACAATAGAATATTTTTAAGCATGGTTGTTTACAAAGTTGTTTTATTTCTCTTTTTTTAGTCATTCTGGTATAATGCAAAAATCGGGTTGCAAAATATACCTACCCTTTGAAACATAGTAGATATGGTTGGAAAAAGACACAGGTCCATCAAGTCCAAACTATAATCATATAGGGCCACATGTATGAAAACTGTCTAGGTCTCAAATTCATTGTTGTCCATAGCAACCAATCAGAGCACCCCTTTAATGACATATAGTGCTCTGGAAAAATTAGAGGGGCGCTCTGATTGGTTGCTATGGGCAACAAAGTGAATTTTAGACCTAGACAGTTTTCATACATGTGGCCCATAGTGTTGATCCAGAGGAAGGTCCATAAAAGAGGGAAAATTCCTTCCCGACTGTAAGTACCAAAATAAATCCCTGGATCAACACAAGTTTAATTAAATTCCACCATTGTTCCAATTGATTATTTAGTTTAAGAACTTACATTTTAAGAATCATCTAGTTCAATAACCAAGCAAGTGATTTAAGAGGAATGAAAATAATTCCTAGACATCCTGGTTATGATACCGAAGAGAAAGGAAGCTCAGCTGTAAGTGTTTTGAGATAAGGCACAAGCCTGCGCTATTACCATGGAGGGAGGAATTGATTAACAGTACCACACTTCATTAACATTGCTGTTTCTCAATCATAATAATTGTGCCTCTTTCTGAAAACATCGAGTGCAACTGGTTTCATTTCAAGCAAATCAATCTAATGTGCTGAAATTTACATAATTCCCCCTCATTGCATTTATCAGACGGCATACTTTTAAATTAAATTGTCTGCATAATCTGTAATCAAAGTGTTAAGAGCACAAAGTTTATTCATTTGCTATGGCTTGTGGTGCGCTATTAACATAATATGCTGAAATTTCTATTTTTTATCCTGTACCCATTATGCCACTTTAATATGACCCTTTTGTGTGGCATTTAATGTACTACATTTCAACAAACCACCCTAAACCTCTTAGGTTGAGTGTACACCTGCTTTTTGTTTATGTGCTCGAAATGGTGGGCCCATAACACCTCCGAAAGGGAAATTTAAAGCAAATATTGTGCTACTGGGATATAGGAAATCAGAAATATAAAAAATATGGCATTAAAGAGTTTTTCTATTAAAAAGAAATTCTAAAATTCTTTTAGGGAATTGCAAGTTAATAGAATGAGTCTCATGTTCAGGACTGTAATATTATTAGCCAGAGCAGAAGTCTATAGAGAGTGGTACGTGCTCTGAAAAACCCAACATGTTCAAGTATTACTTAAGCAGTCTATTAATTGCAGTGGCCAGTGCTTCATTAACTCTGCAGGAGAATTAAACATGTGCTATCAGGTTCCAAAGTATATTATAGCAGACTGCATGGGGCCAGAGATGCCATAAGTAATTTCAGGGCCTCGTACAGCCTAAGCATTTGTGTCCCCTGCCAAATACTAGTTACTTCCTTACATACTATCAATGGACCCTTCTTTATTATTTGATCTTTGGAGTACTTTCAATACTGCCTTGATGGCGCCCCCACTTGGGCTCACAGTAAAGGTTGGGACATAACCATACGGAAGACCAATCCATAGTTACATAATTAGTACGATTAACAAATGATAAATGTTCATCAAGTTCAACAAGGGTGGGAATGTTATGGATGAAAGGAAGGTGTAGAGGGAATTTTTAAACTTTGTTTCTTCCTACTGATGCAGACTTTAGAACCCACAAGGCAAGAACCATTCTGCTCTAAAGGAACATTCCTGATCCCACAATTGCCATCAGACAACAAAAGAAGTTGTCTAAATTGGATAATTCCTTTGAATATGTCATCCTTATTCACTGCTCTAGCCTGATACTCTGCTGTCATTGCCTGTCCCTCTGTTGTTTCTGATTTATCCGCTCCACTGTTCTCCTCCACTTTCACCAACTTCAAAAGCAACCTGAAAACCCATTTCTTCAGGCTTGCCTATAACCTACACTAACCTTGTTGTCACTACTTCCTCCACAAACATGTCTGCCCTTCACCTCTTGTCTCTTTCCCCCTCCTTGTAGATTTTAAGCCCTCGCGGGTAGGGTCCTCTCTCCCTCTGTCGTGCCAGTTGTCATTAATCACTTATCAGTGTACTCGTTTGACATATGTTATGTATGTAACCCCCTCGAATGTACAGCGCCCTGGAATCAATGGCGCTTTAAAATAAATAATAATAATAATAAGCAGATTGGTAAAGTTATTGAATGGCAGTGTCATATTTGCTATCACCTAAGACATTGGCCTCCTTCAAGTATCTCTAAATACACTGCCATCACCCACTTCATGCAATATTATTGCTCTCCAACCAGTTGCTATCCATTTATTTCCAATGACATCTCCTAACATGTCCTAAAACTATTCAGCTGAATATAATACTTTTAATCTTACTTTTACTAATAAATGAAACTCCTAATGAGTTTCTTGTGTGATATATTATCTATAATGCTGCTCCTTGAAGTCAGTGTCATTTTACCATAATGTTAATTGTAGCTCTACATGATCTACATGGTCTGGGCACATGGAGACAAGGTGAAAATAAAATGACCAGCCAACACTGTTGATTGAAATCACAATATAGAAATATGATCTAGTTATAAAATATTAACCTGCCTACACATGGGGCTCTGGCAAGAACTCTCCTGTCAATGGCTAGATTATACACACTACTCTGCTCCTCATCAACCATTACTTCCGTTTTGTACCTTGTATTATTTGTGGAAGGTAGGCTTCACATAGTCAAGGGTCCACATGGACATCTTTATTGCCAAGTTTTTGCCAAATCTATGTATATAGCCCTGGCAGTTATGTTTTAGGGACATGTCATGTCCAAGCGTCTAGACCTTTAACAGATTAATACAGAAAAGAAAACTGTCAGTATTTGAAACTCACATTTTCTCTACACAAGTCGCAGTGCCACAATTGTATTTCATCTAGGTTCTGAGCATTTTGCCTGCAGTTTTCTCTACTGTCTGGGGACAATTTTGATGTTTGAATAAGGTGAACTATATCAAAATTGACACTTGTGTTGCCTGCAAAGACAAGCTGAATATTATGAGTTGGATTTGTTAACAAGGCAATACTTCCCCAAGGTACTCTCTATACTCTATATGGTTAAAAAAATGTGTGTACTGAATATTGCAACTGTTGGTGTATTTTTGTTGTGTCACATTATAAACAATATTATCTGATTTATCTATTTTATTGAATGTATTTTGGCATTACTGGAATGTGCATTGACTTACAACCACAAAAAAAAAAATGGTTAATGACAGAAAACCGCAGGCAAGTCTTCACGTGAAGACGCAATACTTGGATGTAAATCTTTAGTGCAGTTTAGGTACTATGTGGTGTTGCTTTCTTGTATTAGTAAAATCAACTGCTATTGGCCACAAAATGGGGTCCCTGTCATGAAATGTGATCATAGCCTAAATATCTGTGAGCATTGATATTTCAGTGTATCAAAGATGGCCATAATTACCAATGAATTTTTAAATCTGTAGTCACCACTAGGCAAGAGGTCATTCAGAAATCCTTGCTATGGGATTAAAAAGGTATTATATTACTTTAATGTTGTTTTAAGTTTTTACAGTCCAAATAAATTAGATCCTATATTAAAACACCTTTAATAATATATACTGACGTGATTTAGTTGTAATTTTTTTCTTCAATCATTCTTTGTCCCCTGCTTGTCCTTGACATTACTCTGAGGTTACTCTTACTACCAGACGTTGTCAGGGCATACTGGGATTTGTAGTTCACAATGGCAGATGAACCATAGGTTGCAGACCACAGGAGATGAGATGGGAAATAAAAGTGTGTGCCACATTAATATACAGTATTTCTTTTTTCTATTCCTATGAGCCTGGATTGAAATCACTATTTTCCCACTAGATAAGATTTATAGAACCTTTAAAAGTACTTACAAAATATATCCAGGGATCACACATTAGTGCTTAGCTGACAAGATGTGAAATCCAATTATCAAGAGACCTGAAGTTATTTTTTACATCTCTCTTAGCTTTCTACTACCAGTCTGAGCAAAAAAGCAGAGCACTTAAAGAATGGTTTCTTTTTTTTTCCCCATCATGCCTTTGGGTGATTTAAAATGCTCTTTCACTTGAGAGACACTTTCTAGTATGATCCTAGTAAAAGGGGTTGTCCCATTGATTAAAAAAAAAAAATTGAAAGGCTATGTTCAAACGGCTTATTTCAGAACGTATTTACATCGGATTGCCAATCGTAAATACGTTCTGAAATCAGTGGGAAATCAGTTACAAATACGTGCCACTAAGTGTGGCACGTATTTGTAACTGATTTCCCAACGGATTCACCATCTCCATTCATTGTAGGTGGTGAATCCGTCCGTAAATAATTGACATGCACATTGTTTTTCCGTCCGGATTGCCGTCGTCAATCCGCGGCGGCAATCCGGCACGGAAATACGCGTCGTGTGAACGACGAGCCGTATTTTCTATTGAAATCAATAGAAAATGGGCTGTTACTTATTTCTGACTGATTTGCCGACGGATTGACGATCGTCAATCCGTCGGCAAATCCGCGGCGAAATAAGCCGTGTGAACGAGGCCAAAGTGTCTCTCCTCGGTCTTTCTTCCATCCGTAGCAGTGAGAATGTCACCATTGCAGTGGTCACATATCACTGTCTTACATCACCATTTGGGCTTCTCTCCCGAGTCTTATGCTTCCGTCTGCCAACAGTAGTCAGAAGGTCCCCGTTGCAGTGGTTGACTGGCAGCAGTGGTCACATACCACTGTCTTATATCACCGTTCAAGCTTCTCTCCCTGGTCTTCTATTTTCTTACAACAGCAGAAGTGTCACCATTGCAGTGGCTGACTGACAGCAGTGATGACATATCACAGTATTACATCACTGTTAGGGCTTCTCTCCCTTCTCTCCCAGAATGTCACCATTGCAGCAGGTAACTGGCAACAGTGGTCACATACTACTGTCTTATATGACCATTCTGGCTTATCTCCCTGGTCTTCTATTTTCTTCCACCGGCAGTAGTCACCCTATGCAGTGGCTGACACTCAGCAGCGGTCACATGCCTTTGTCTTACATCTTTGTTTGAAGCAATTCACTTCTAAATGGTGATGTAAGGCATTATTAAATGACTGCTGCAATGGTGATATTCTGACTGCCACTGCTGAATGAAAACAAAAGAACAGGGAGGGAAGCTTGCAGAGCTAGTGCTGGAACAGAGGTGAAGAGAAAAGCAAATATGAGGTGTTTTTTTATTTTTTATTTGGGTATCTTCTTATTATATTTTTTTCAAGTGAGTTTGCCAACTCCTTTACACTCTTCTCATTATATTTTGTATGACATTTGAGTAGGGGAAGGGTGGGAAAATGAGTGACAAAAATGTACTGATTTTTGGCACCAAAAGTGGTTAACTGCCACTGAAAAATAAAGGGTTATAACCCCCTATATCAGTACAAAGATCCTGGGTTAGAATCCAGCCAAGGAGAATATGTGCATGGAGATTGTACGTTCTGTACTTGCATGGGTTTCATCAGGCTACTGCAGTTTCTTACCTTCCTCCTATATAAATGAATCAGATCTTCTTGATTTACCACAGTCCTCTGACATGTTCTTATGAAATGAAGCTGGGATTTCTTTTAAATCCACACTCACTCACACAACAATAAGGCCAGCCACATATCTTGTTTTTTTTGTGAGGCAGGGGGTGGCAGGTGTGACCCAAACATATGCAAATATGGATATTTATTGTTTTGTGCACAACAAAGGTATGTCTTCATGGCAAGGGTTTATATCTGGCTTTTGAAGTGATTTTTTTATTTTGAAAACCGTGAAAAACTGACTGTCAACCATCCTGGATTTTCCTGGATCCTGGATTTTCTGAAAGTCAGATTTCAAACCCGCTGTTTTTCAAAAAAAAACTTGGACCATGCACACTCAGAAAACAGTGGATTATTGTTCTATTCAATTGAATGGAGAGGCTGAAATCCGAAAACCATCCCCAAATACAGTGCTAAAACCAAGTATAAAATACTGGTCAGAATCTAATTCAGAATCTGACTAGTATTTGTCATCAGCCATGTGGATGGCAGCCGCAGCCATCGTTCAGAAAATTGTAGAAAACTTACTTCTTGAAGGTGACATTTGCTGCATGCACCATAAAGCCCTCACCAACTTTTATTTTCCATTCTGTTTAAATGTTACCCCTCAGGATAAAGCTTTGTAAAGAATGTCTTAGACTTATTATACATATTTCAATTCTGAAAAAGATTACAAAAATACGACTTCCCCTCTTCTGCATAATGTTGTGCATTACTAACAGAGTAAACTATAGCCCTGAGCAGACAGTCTGATTGTAACAAACAGTCTGGGTTAGAAACCAGTCTTGACACTGGCTTGGGTCATGCTCCGAATACCGAGTGGGTAGAGCATTGATACAGAGGAATGCCTTTTGAATTAAAGTTCCTCGGCTCTTCAAAACCAAAGTCCATTAAAATTCTTCCTTTCCCTCTTTACTGAGTCACTCAACTTGTCTGTTTACTCTGCAGTACTGTGAGGACCACATGTATCTTATAGAGACCTTATGGTACTATGAAAGGCCAGCACAGTATGATTTAAACAGTAGCTTCCTACCTGCTCTGGTAGACAAGAGGTTAAACACGGAACCTGGGATAACACCTGTTAAAAGACATTGCAGCTGCAGTACGGGTGGTGTTGCTAAGCAACTTCCGAAATTTACAAGGCAGCCTGCCTAGCTGTGGGAATATAAAAGTTCTCCGAGTGACTACAGGAAACTCTTTTTATTTGACTGCAGATTTTATACCATTGGGGGTGTAATATTATTCAGCTATTTATACCTTATTTCCAAAACGTGAAGATGAATGGCTTTGAAATGTACTGAAGACCCATCAGTACGGAGGATTCGGTAATGCAACTGGAATGAGGAGAGAATTTGTGTCAGCATGCATATGTCTCCCCAAAGACTGCCAATTTTATTGTTTTTATTTGGTGGGAGAGGTGTACTAGCCTTTATATGCAATAGGATTAGAGGTCATGGAAGGTCACATCCTTGACATATAGGGACCTAGTTATCCAGGCTGCTTCTAGGATTATAAAACTTTTTCCTTACATTTATAAAGTCATTATACTGAAATACGACATGTACTCCAAGGAGCAGCTGTTCCTGCTGATTAAACAAAATGAAATGTTAATTCCTCCGCCCAAATTGAAAATCGCTAATCTGATTGATAGAGCCGCATCTCGTGGCCTTACTATTGCGAGAGGTCTCCTATCTTACTAGTCTTTCTTTATGAATATGGATTTTTACGAGCATTGGTGTGTATACCATAGCGCTATTTCTCAGCTAATTTGTATGTACCAGTGAAGAAGATTGGTTTGATGTCATCCTTGTCTTTTCTATACAACCTCTCTAATGTTGGGGCTTGGAAGGATTTGGTGACATGACTTCTCTCCTGCCTCTGTCAAAGGCTATGATATCAAAATGATATTATTCCAGAGATTGTAGGATCACTAGGAGGTCATTGCTCTATTGGGTCACCTTTCTTTAGTAGACCACTGTTCAGATACTATGGAAATTGATGCAGGGTTCTGTCATGAGCAACTGAGCCCTTCTGTCACCTTTTATAGATTTTGTATCAAGCTTTAAGTTTAATATATTCACTAATGGATTTGCTTAAATTATGGTATATTGTTACATGTTTTTTTTTTTTAGCAATTCTTTGATACCAAGACTTTTCTAACAGCTCTCCTTTATATTCAGTCCAAGGAAAAAGCTATGGTTGACTCATTGAGAGGCTCCATAAGGGTCTGGAGGCCTTACTGAGAATTTTTTTAGACAAGGATAGATTGATAATTTGTTTCCCTTTTGGTTAAGGACATTACTAACTTTTCTTTTTATTTCAAGTTTTTGTTTCACTGTATGACAGTTGTTTGCAGTAAGAGTAAAATTGTTAAAAATCAGCATCAGTGGTCCCTCCCTTTTCTCAATTTGGAATGCAGCAGACCGCCATACTTATTCAGTCCTCACCCATCACAAAAGTTCACAGGAAAAAGTAGAGTTAGGCAACGACAACTACAAAAATATTTACCCGTTTTCTGAGAGGTTGATGCCTGACTCTACTTTTTCCAGTACTTTGCAGCAAGTCACTCTCAGGTTTTTATGCAACTTCAAGGACCAGCATGACAGTAGTCTACAGACATTGGGGAGTCGTAGCTTCATATCAGCTTTAGAGCCATAGGTTGTCGAACACTACTGGAGAATGATAGCTTGAGCTTGATGGACTTGGACCTGTTTCTTTTTACAACCTTGTCTTGTTCATGAGCAGACTGGATGTAAACAAATTGCATCCTGGTAGCTTTGGTCTGGAAGATCTAGCCTTAAGTACCAGATAATGGAAAATGTAACGTTGAACCATGTCATGTACTGTGTTCTGTAAATTTTAATCCAGAGATCCTGGTAAATAAGGGAACATTTTCATGACAATGCAGCCTAGCCAAGGAAGGAGAATAATAGAGGACAGATTTTTTGTCTGCTGAATGGCTATATTAAATTTTACGGAGGGAAATATTTGTAGCTTTTCTTCTATTAATAATGCTATCTTTTATCCAGGACATGTCCTCCTTTTACAATGTTAAGTGCTTGTCCTGAAGGGATTGTTGCAGTTTTGTCCTGGTTTCTTGTCACTTTAGAAATGATCAATTTGATATTCAACTATGGTATCTTCTGTGCTTTGTATGGACTGATGGCAATTTTTCTATATAGTAGATAGGAATAGGACAGGGTAAATGGGTAGCAACCATAATTATTTTATTCAGTATTACCTTTTCGCTTTTACTTAAACAGATCCTCAACAATAAACTGCATTAATTAGCTGAAGAGGCACCTCACTGTAAGTGTTCAATTTTCCCTACAGCGCCACCACAGGGCAAATGAATCACAACACAGTTTCCTTTAAAATCAGTAGGCCATTAAGGTAATGCATAGAGGTTACAGATCAGTTAGATCCAAAGGACCTCTACTCTCTAATAGGTGAGGAATCAATGTTCAGATTCCTATCTACACACCTAAAAACTGAGAACTCACTTGAACATGAGTTTTCGAAATTGGAAGTTTAGCATATATTACCTAAAATTAACAGAGGCTCACAGAAATGTAACTGAAGAATGTTGTTATCGTCAAATGGTCGCATGAGTTGTCAGTATGTCATTGGTGGACTCATTGGAGGTGGGACCAGCCACACCACGGCCAATCTGTGTATTCTTATACTTATACAGTATGTTGCCACATCTTCTCATATTCCACAGTACTATACACAAAGTCTACGTTCAAATAGATAAGGGCTCACAATGGAATTTTCCTATCACATGGGTGGATTATTGGTGAGAATAAGAACTGATCGGGCATAAAACAAGGAATTTTTGCACTAACGTTCATTCCCAGTCATTAACCTGTATACATACTTTACGGTCAACCACGAGTGTGAGTAAGTTCTTAGAACATATGTGCCAACCTTTTCAGATTTTCAAAGATGCCTGAAAAAAAAAAAAAAAAACCTCATGGGAAATTAACACTCTGGGTCACTTCTTATCGTTTATAAGTGCATTCTGGGACTGCATGGCTGGTGGTGCTTATGGAGACTTTTTTGGCTGATGTTTGTGGAGAGAACATGGTGCATGGTGACATTCTGACATTGTTTATATGGACTATTTCTTCTGGATAGTACGGTGTACTAGGGCACGTTTATACTGTTATTGGGGGCCATCTAGCTGTCATTATTGGTGCACATTCAGTACTTAAGAATGAGACTTCTGTGTAGATAAAACCTTGTTACCCATATTATTGCAAAAGCTTTCTCTAACACCATGAGCAATACAGTGTATGAAGTAGAATATATACTCTTCACGCAGATAAAGCACTACATGGATCCCATTGGTCACAAAAGCTAACCAGTGAGTCCCTCACAATGTAAGTCCTCTTTCCAATCTAAAAGGTCATTTCAGTTCATGTAGAATCCCTTAAATAGCATACTGTACTCTGTCACATCTACGCTTGGTATCCTCACTATGCTGGTTCAGTAAGAAAGAAAAGCAAACTCCTGTGCTGCTGCTGAGACACAACAGGGAGTGATGGCACCATCCCAGCCACTGCTAGAGCAGAGAGCTGGTCAGTAACCTAGCAAACCTTCTGTGAACAAGAAAGCGATAAGAACTGCCCCAGCTGTCAAATGGCGCAAAATCAGATCAGCAATGTATTTGATAATAGTCTTTATTTATCTTTGCTTGAAGCTAATTAATGTGGTGAGAATACCCTTTTAATGCCTCTTTTTACAGGATTCTGCTTTGTGTACATATGGTGAAAGGAGTAGAGAATTGCATTGCCTTCTGTGCATAAATGGTTAATATATCACTAATTGCACCATAATCCTATCTTGACTGGCGAAATCCAAACAAGGTTTCAGTTTCCTGTGAAAAGTTTCCTCTGCAGAAAATGAGTTACGGAGTGATTGACGGAAGCAAAGTTTTTCATAGGTGCTTTATGTAATCAAATAGCACAACCAGGAGGAGAAATCCATTTAATTGATTTCGGCCCTAGGTGCATAATTTAATAGAAGTTTACTGGAAGTTTGCTGCCTGAATTGGTATTAATATGGGCATAAGTGGTCCTTTACAGTAAATGTCCTCTCATTCTCCCTCTTGATGGATAGATAGGTATCATCTATTTGTATCTATTTTCCACCAGGAAGACGCACATTGGGATTTGTATTATGGTCTTTATGGGGCTGCAGTGATCCTATCCTTCGCAGAGAGTGATCTGGTCTAAGGGATTTAGTTTAATTTGCACACAATTTGCTTCCTGTCTTTCAGATACTGTGTACAGTGTTTAGGTGCCCCCGGCTTATAACGTGTAATAAAAGTTAATAGAATTATTACATATCCTATGTGATAACAAGATATCTTCTATTAAAGGAAAAGGAATATAATGCAGCCAAGACATATCCAAACACATAATATACAAAGTGACCTCATTACACTTTACATTAAACAGGTTTTAATTGAAGAATTTAAGAATAAATTTCTATGTTTTCACACCCATACTAGTGATGCAAGAACTTGCATAGGGGCCGTTTACACGGCACAGAGCAAATATCAGTCGGTTTATCCAACCGGTATTTGCTCTGTTTTTGGGCCATGTACACGGCCACAGGGGAACGACCACCTTCGCATTGACCTGTTCATGTGCCGCCCAATGTTTTTCGGACCGCCAGCGGTTTAAGAAACCATCTGGTGGAAAATCCATAGAGGTCCGTGATGAAGTTTGACAGCCAGTTTACAGACGGCTTTCAAAACCGAAAACCGTTTGTAAAACCGGCTGAAAAACCTGCCGAGGAGACATGCCCGTACAGTGGTGACCTGATTGCTAATGTTTTCCTCCATGAAGGGTTTCTATCATTTTTATGGACAATATAACATATTAATGGATTTCATATGTTCTTCCCATTTTTGTGGCTTTCTTCCCTTACAGCACTATTAACCATATGTGTGCTGGGGACAGTGGATTGTGAGATCCTTGGGAGACACAATCTGGTGTGAGTGCAATCTCTGTAGAGAGCCTAAGAATGTGTTGATGCTATATAAAGATTTTTGTTAAGTACAGTATATAGTTTGTTCTCTGTTTAGACAAACATTCCAATAGAAGAAATGTCATGGCCACTTTAAAGCCCCCTTCACACTGTGAGGCAAATTTATTAATCCTGTGCAAAAGTTAGACAGTTTAAACTTGCGATAAATTTATCCTAGTGGCTCATCCTTGTCAGTTAGTGGCAAACATATCTAAAACACATATAAAATATGTTTAGAGGGAGAGTTAAAGGGGTTTTGCCAGTTACTTACCTCCTTTTCAGCACAGGAGTAGAATATAAACAAATCATGCTGAGTCATGAAGGCTGCAGGGCAGAGAGGGAGGGGGTGAGGAAGGAGTGAGGAATAAGGGAGTGTCTCAAAACTTAACTGAAATAACAGTACAACAGTGGATTCTCAATACAGCAAGACACAGCCTCATAGACTGCACTTTCTTCCCTGTCCCTTAAAAGCTCATTCATTTCCCTGTCATCAGATGAGAAGGGTTTCAGCAAGCACGGCCTGTCAGCTCCTCTGGTCCTGTCTAGTGGAAGCTTTCAGGTAACTAAGGGTGTTTGAGAAATGCTGTAGCTCTCAGAGTCTTCACTTTTTGTAATCACATATATTTAGAAAAGTGATTAAATACCATTTTGGAGGTTCCCACGTCAACATTACATGGTGGCAAAACCCCTTTAAGTGAGCCAGTTGTGCTAAAATACACCAGGGGTTCTAGGCACAAACCCTTTAGTTAATCCACCCCAGTATTCATTTCTTACATTTTATATGGCATAAAAATTGCATGTAAAAATGCCAGCATTTTTTAAAAATTGCTTGTTTCTTGGAGAAATGTACAGGAAAACTTCTGCATTTTGAAAGAAAAACAAAAACATTTTCTCTAAAAATCACAAAACCAAATTTTTGTATGTAGTGTATTCTATATTTTACGATGGAATTAAGTAACATCTGGTCAAAAAAAGAAAACTCAAAAGAAAGCCTTAAACACGGCAAAAAAAAAACTGCTCAAAATGCTTTTTGTGAATTTAGCCTGATGGAGTTTACACGTGGCTTTTCATAGTTTTTTTTATATCTTTAACATTATATATACTTAAATGGTAATTTCCTAGCTACAGTCTGAATTTTGCATAGGTATAGAAAGGACTTGCGTTTAGATGCCTCCCATTGGCTCCATCCTATAGACTCACTCAGGTTGGTATACAATATTCTCATATATTTCGTATTTCTTATCTTTTGTGTACAGTGTTTTTGTGTATTGTTTACCTTTGCTTTCTCCGTCATAGGATCTACTAGGTGGTCTCTACTGCATTAGTGAGATTTGGATTAGAGGCAGGTGCTCTTTACAGAGAGAGCTTTATGTAGACATAGAATCAAATACATAGAGAAAGAAGATGCAGCTACTATAGGAAGCTTGAATTGAGGCAGCCCTGTTCTGGTTGTCTTATTTCTCCTTTATTATTAGGTGGTAAGAACCTGTATATAGCTCTTCACTCTGGTCCAATTTTCATAAGAAGGGTGTGGAGGGGGGAAAATATGTCAGGACCTTTAAGTGTTTTGTGGCAAATCAAACAACATACCCTGTTTCCCCCGAAAATAAGATAGTGTCTTATATTAATTTTTGCTCCTAAAGACGAGCTAAGACTTCTTTTTAGGGGATGTTTTTTTTTTTTTTCTATGAACAATAATTCAATAATTCACATTTATTGTTGAACAAAACATCAACCTGTATTAAAATACTGTAGTGATTTCATCACAAACATCAGCATAAGCAGCCAGACTCTGAATTTCATAACTAAAAATGCACTATGTCTTATTTTCGGGGAAACAAGGTACTAAGGATCCAAACTGATTTCTCCTATAGGATCCCCTCTTTTCTCTGTATTCCACTGTATAGAACATTCTACCTCATAACATGACCTAATCACTGAACATAAAGATAAATGTTCACAGGAAGAAAATGATTAATTCTTTCTATTCCTTACACTGTGTGTGAATTGCTATGTTTCTCTTCAACAACCCTTGGCACAATTCCTTCAGATTTCCATTCCCATTTAAGAACATGCAGACTGTGGATATTTCAATTTAACGCAAATGGAGCTTTGCTTTAATAAGGTAGCATTAGCTGCAATCTTCCCAGCCATCCCCATATCGTCTAATGACCGATAACTGTAACTCACCATCCTGTATATGAAACATCACTTTGTCAGAGCTGCGGAGCAGGTGTGGGGTTTGTTTCATAGACACCTGTAATTTTAACTTCTCCATTTGCAGCCACTGACCTTTTCATGGCAGCGACCACATTAACTCTTCTATAAATGGGATGTTAAGCATGTTCAGACAGAGATTAGGGTTGCTGTTACTGGGGTGAGTTGACCTTGTCTCCACCTGCGGTGCACTGAACAGATGAGAAATGTTGCTGATCACTGATGCTGCCTAAGGAGAGAGGAGAAATAGACAGAAGGACAAAAGGGCATTTATCATCGTAAAAGCAGATGTTCAAGCCCTACATAGCACTCATTATTCAACATTAGCCCTTAACAAATATATATATACTATATATATATATAATATATATATATAATATATATATATATAATATATATATATATATGAACTATACAGATGAAGCAGAGCTCAGTGTGTCATTTAACTCTTTAAGACTGCATTGTGAAATGTATGATAATGTAGGTTTAACTGCAGGAAATCTATAACCAAATCAGCTTTACTAAATCAAAGCATACTGTATAAGTATAAGGTTAAGGCTACAAAAAACGTCCGAAAGCGGACGGATTTTTTCCAGTGCACGGCCGTGGTTTTTGTCTTGCTTTGCGCAAAAACCTTGGTCGCTTCTCTTTTTTTGACGTCGCCCATACAATTGACGGCGAGAAAACTACAAGACGAGCTTTGGAGACTGCAGCTCGTCTTTTCTATTGTAGTCTATGGGGTTGCACGAACGATCGTATTTTCGGCGGTTTTAAAATCCTAAAAGTGCCGAAAATACGATCGTAAAACTGTGTAGTGGAGACATAGCCTAAGGTAGAGAACTATATCTGGTTGCCTAATATATAGGAATGATTATGTGCTGTCAGAGTTAGGTGCGTTTTGAGATGATGGTTTTTGATTAGTTCAGTTTGGAAGATGTGTAAAAAAATGGTGAATTGAAGGAGTTCTATAATTGTACACAAATAACTTGATGGGAATTAAATGATCTAAAAAGATATGGGAAAGCACAGCGTTTTTTAATGTGGTACCCAGAATGTTACATGTGTTCTCTGCCTGAATGTGTGGGGGTAACTTGTACCAGCAGGCCTAGTAGACTCCTAGATCTCCAGACTTGTATTTACCCAACTCAATCACAAGCTCAAATGCCCCATTAACATACCTAATTAAATATGTTGAACGAACATGGAGTTTTTATAGACCCTCTATAGGATTAGATGGGTTCAAAATCAAATTCTATATCTCCTAAGGATGGATCTTCGAACTGACTCAATAGACATTTGCTATCCAGTTAGATTGTTTAGCAATAGGGTGATCTTGCTGTAAACATCTGCGGTTCCTGTATCAAAGTTACTGTACATAGCCTGGGAACCAAACTTATAAGGGGAATGGAGCATCTTAGTAATGAATAGAGGTTAAAAGAATTGAACTTATTTAGTCTTGAGAAAAGACGGCTTCGGGGGGACATGATTAATTTATATAAGTATATAAATGGTCCCTACAAAAAGTATGGGGAAAAATTATTTAATGTAAAGTCCCTTCAAAAGATAAGGGGACATTCCCTTCAGCTGGAAAAAAAAGGATTTAATCTCCAGAGGAGAAAAGCCTTCTTTAACATGAGAACTGTGAATCTGTGGAATAGCCTGCCTGAGGAGCTGGTCACAGCAGGAACAGTTGCAAGTTTCAAGAAAGCATTAGATATCTACCTGAAACTAAAAAATATTAATATGTATGTAGCCATATACAATTCTAGATCCTGGCTGGTGGCAACTCTTGGATCAGAAATGAAATCCCCCTTAGAGAAAAGGGGTTATTTTTTTATGGGTTTCAAAGCTTTTCCCCCCAAAAGGGAAAACTAGGCTTAAACTCCTTATTCCCCCCCTTTTCCCCCCACTTTTTTCCCCGTTTTTTGGGGGTTTGGAACTTGATGGACTTTGGTATTTTTTAAAACCAAATACAAATGTAACTATTTTAAAGGGTTTCCCAAACTATTAAAGGGTTTCCCGAACTCTTTGTATGTGACATGCTTCTATTTCCCAAAAAAATACTTTTAAACCTTTTTTTTTTCTGACTCCTTTTTTTTGGCTGGGGTGTTTCCCAAACCAGGAACAAAATGGGTTTTAGAACAAACCCGGGTTTTTTTTTATTTATGGGTAGAAAAAAACCCTTTGCTACAGAAAACTCAGAACACTCGGGGTTTTTTGAAAAAAACCCTGTTTTTTTGGGGGTTTGGGCCTCTCGGGGGTTTTTTAGCTAGGGGGGGAAAGAGGTAGCAGTTGTACCAGGCCCTCTACCACATAGGAAAAGACTAGTTTTATTAAGGGTCTATTCCAAAATGAAATTTTTGAAGTTTTAAATTTGCGCTTTAAAAAATTACACCTTTTTAAGGGGGCTTTATTTTTAAGTTTTTTTTTTTTAAGAGTGTGGGGCATTTGGGGGGCATTTCCGGATGAAAAAAAGCACCAAAAAATTTTTAAAAAACCCCTTTGTTTAAGGAAATTTAAAATTTTCCAAGTAAAATCATCCCTAACTACGCGTCACCATATCCCTCCAAAAAAACCGTTGTGTGAATTTGGGGTGTCCTTTTACTTTTGGAACCCAATGAAAAAACATAGAAAATTTTTGGAAGCTTTTTTTTGGTCGTATAAAGTTTAAAACTTTAACCCCCAAAAATAAGTGAAAAAAACACTGTGGGAACATACACAAAAAAAAACAGTTTTCCCTTTGGGGGAAACCCCAGTTACTGATTTTCCAGTGGGGTCCAGGAATAGGTTACATGTTTTTGTAAACACCCTGTAACATCTATTTACAGGGTGTTTATTTAACATCCTAAAACGTATGTATACCGTTAATATTTTCACAAAAACCCCCCCCGTCCCCCTCCATAGGTGATGATTAAAAACTAAATTTTTTTTCAAAAGCTTGCAATCAAAATTAAGATTTGATGGTCTTTTCCCGGGAAAGCAACCTTCTTTTCCCTTTGCAAATTTAGAAAGGGAAAAACCGTAGCCAAAAAAGGGTATCTTTAAATAAAACCCAAGGTTTATTTAAAACAATATCTCACTGGGCTGACTAGGTTCAGGTCTGACTTTGACAGTATTTGCAGGTGCTAATAGCCGTCGGAGCCCCCGGTACTTTTGAAATTCAAAAAAAAAAGGTTTAAAGTTTGAAAATTACATTTTTAGCACCAAGGATAATGCAGAATGCTGCTGACTGGGATAGAATAACGAGGCACAACACAAGATACAAATTATTATTGTTGTTACTTTTAAAGGGGGGGAAAAATTTGTTTTGGGGATTTTCATTTAGAAAAATGCCCGGGGTTAATGAATCTTTAGCTCCTATAATGGAGTCATTGAGATAACTACTTTAGAGCAGACTCTTCACATTCAGAGATTCCTGACAGATTTGGGTCTGGTTGTTCAAGCTGAAGATTACAGGCGGCAGATCTATTACATACGAAAAATAAAAAATTTTTTTTTTCTAAAAAAACCCCTTGGCTGCAGTTTTTGTACTGTCTTCAAGAAGAAAAATGTAATTGCTAATTTTTTTTTTGTTTGTTGTTTTTTCTTCTGCAGTCTTTTTAAAGGGAAAAGTGGGACTGGGGCAAAATTTTGCAAAAAGGAATTCTCATTAGGTTTTAAAAAAAACACCCAAATAAAATGAAAACCCTTTTGAAAAATTTTAAAAGGGGGTTTTGTTTTAAGGGTTTTTTGATTTTGGGCACAAAGCCCGGGAAAAAAAAGATTTTATCTTCCTGATTTCAAAAAAAGTTTCTTCTCGGTTACCATCCATAACCTAATTAGCCCGAGAACAGGGATTTGAACGTCACAAGGGAAATGAAAAAGCAATTCCTTTATCCTTAACAAGTTTAGGTTTGTTTTACCAAAGGGAAAAACGAAAAGGTTTTTTTTTGAAGCTGTCTAACTGTAAGCTAGTTATATAACAGCTAAATATGCCAATCATTGCCAAATAAACCCCCTCACCAATTTTAAACCTGGAAAGGTGTGAATTCTGAAAGCTGCCTGGGGCCTCGGTGAAAATAACATGCTGGGGAAAAACCTCTTTAATGGCGTTTACAGGAGTTCAAACAGAGGAGTTAAGACCCCATTCACAAAACATGATTTTCCTACTGATTTGCTGCCTCCTTTACATGAAGTGTGGGGGAAATTTGGGGGCCCCCCCAAGCCCCTTTTCCTCTAAACAGATTTCAATGCAGAAAGGGATGGCCGGGCCCCAAGTGGTTTTATACAAATTTTCCCCTTTCTTTATTGAGTTACTCCATTAAATACACTGTGACTAAAAGTGGGATTGTCGCTTAAAAAAAAGGGCAAGCGTAAAAACCCAAATTTTCACGATATACTGTTTTTTAAAAAGAATAACTCAAAAGTTTTAAAAAACCCTTATTTTTAAAAACCCTCCCGGGCCTTTTTTTGTTTAAATTGAAACCTCTTTATCTTTGGGGTTCTGGACATCTCTTGGAGTGGAATTCTTGCCTTGGTGTTGACAGTGTGCTGTAAAAAGGGTAAGCTGACTATTTTATATTTTGTAACTATACTCAACCCATGAGCCTTTTACATATAGATAGATAAATTTATTTTATTAGATTAGCTACTCTATTCATATGTGTTCTTCAATGCAGTTTGTAACCAACGTAACGAAAATTAAAAACCCTGCCCCAATTTTTTTATTGTCATATTTCCCAAATTTAAAAAAAATTTTTTTATGAATCTTTTTCCCTTAAATGTATTTTTATTTTAAAAAAGTTTTGTACAATACAACAGGGTAAAGGCAGAGTTAGGCGGCCTTAAGTTCTCATACAGAGGTCAAGCATATGTGGACCTGACTTATCCAGATCTGTTCATTCTTTACATGGATCAAGAAACAGCAGATATCTATGGAAATTTGGGCTTTTTTTAAATTTGGGGGAAAAATATGGGACAAAAAAGGGCTTTTTTAAAAATAAGCAGATAAAATCTTTTTTATGGGGCAAGGACATTTTGGGCTGACAAAAAAAAATTCTATTGCCTTCCTCTAGGGTTTTCAAAAGTGTGTGGGGAGCACCAGATTTTCGGGGGACGTTTTCAATGAGTCCCTTTTAGTTTCAAGTCGAAAGCGTGAGATTTTCGGTCCCTCTTTTTCGGGGCCCCGTAATCTTTTTTATCGTGCAAAAACAATGCCCGGATTTTTGCTGCGTTTGGATTTAAAACTTCCAGGGTTTTAAAAAACCAATTAATTTTGAAATTAAATACCTACCTTAATTTACCAAAAAAATTGGGGGTTTTAAAAAACTAATGAGCAAAAAAAGGGGCAACCAAGGGCAAGGGTTGTCACTTGGGGGATTAGAAACCCCTGTGAAGGGTATGGGTTAATTAAAAAAGCCCGTGGAAACTTTTTTAAAGAGTCAGAGTAATGTTTCCTTCCCGTCACTGCGTTTAGATACAAACCCCAGAAATTTTTTTTTGCAAATAAAATAAACCTTCATTCAGTCCATACAAATATAAGAGGTAAATTTCCTTACTATTATTTTCATTCAGTATTTACTTAAAGACACCCCCACTCTCTTGGAAAAATTTAAAAAAGTTTTTCCAAAAAACGTACGTAGGATTCCCTTTTAGGTGTTTTTTTCTGCCACATTATTTCTTATATCTTTAAAAATTTTCTATTTTTTCCTAGAGTTGACAAATCTGCCTCATTTAAACTTGGGCCCAAAAAACCGCGATTTCTGATATTAAATTAAACCCCTATTTCCCATCCAGAACACTTTAACCCTTTGAGAGCAGAGCAATATTCCCACTCGGAAAAAGAAAAGAGGCCCATTTCCTTGGTTTCCAAATTGGTCCTTGGGTTTCATTTCCCAAACTTTTTTAGGGGGCAACTATAGAAGAAAGCAATCTTCTTATACAAAAAGGTGGGATACTGATGGAGACCCATTGTCCTCCCTTTATGCTGGAATATGACTCATGTTTGCTATTTTTGTTATGCTTGGATACGGTTTGTTTGTACTGTTTTACTTGCTGTGAAAACATTCTATAAAATTTTGAATGATTAAAAAAAAAAAAAAAAGATGGGATTTTAGGGTCAAATAGTAAAAAAATTCGAAATTTTGGAGGGAAAATAGGTTCAAAATTTCTTCTTTTTTGAAGGATCCCACCCCAGCCATCGGGGAATTTGGTTGGGAAGGTTTGTTTTTTTACAGTAGGTCTATTGGTTTTTTTCCATGTTAGGGGCATTTTATATCTGTTTGTTTTTGGTTGTTTGTCTGTTTGTTTTTTCCTTTATTTAAATTTTAGTTATTTATTTGGGTTTTTAAATCTTAAAATGAAACAGGGCCCCACCTTTTCTGGGGTTCACAAAAACTTTAAATGGTTAAAAATTTCCCCTTCAAACGGGGTTAGCGGGAGTTGACCTACAGACATTGATTTAAAAGGGAAAAAATGAAGTTGTTGCTTTTTGAAAAAACCCCCCCCCCCTTTGGAAAATAGCTTTTTCCCCTTTTGAAGAGAGAAAAATTTAAACAGGGGGGGTTGGGCCCCCCGGTTTTTTTTGCATCAAATCATCTCTCATTTCCGGATGTAATATTGACCCAATATAGAGATATTCCCTGTCATATTATTCATGGTTTATCCTCAGTTTATTGTCTGGACAGTTTTTTTGGGGGAAAGGGGAAAAATTGACCTAATCACCAAAAATTTATTATTTAGATTAATTTTTTAAAAGGGAAAATTGTTTTCTTTGCGAGCTTTCATTTTTACGGGAGGAAAGAAAAAGGGAAAATTGATATGATTGAAAAGCAAATTAAAAGGGGGAAACAGAAATTGTGGTTAATATTAAAGGTCCCTGAGGGAAATATAGGTTTTTGGAATATTTCTGGGTGGAAATTTAGGCAAAGAAAATTTTAAACTGGGACAAAAAAAAAAAATTGATTTGAAATTTAAAGGGCCCAGGTTGGGCCCCCCCGGAAACCAAAAGGGCCTTTAAAATGGGGGCCCTATTTTCCATTTTTCCCAAGACCCCAATCTTATTCCTAAAAAAATGTCCCAAAATTTTTTAAAAAAGGGGTTTTTGCCCACTTTTTTTTTATTTTTGTTTTTGTATTTATTTATGTAATGGGAAATCATGTAATTTACAAACTTTTTTAAAATTTTTTTAAAAAAAATTTGGTTCTGTATTTTTTTATTTCCCAAGCAGTGGGCCTTTTTTTGGGGAAAAAAATTTTTAAAAGTCCTTTCCCACAGAAATTGGCCCCCTGGGGACTAAACAGTATGGGGCCCACCCCAAAAGGGTCAAGGGGGAAACCCCTTTTTTTCCCAGGGAAAACCCATTTAGGTTAAGTGAAAGGGAGCGGGAGTTTTCCAGTATTACTACTTTTGAGCGTTTTTTCCATTCATTTTTGTGAGGTCTATGGAAAAAACCCCACATTTTTTTCTTTTCCGGTTCTTCTTTCTGCTTTGTTTTACATTTAACTTTATTAACCTACAAATAGTTGCTTTTTTTAAATAGTTACCTTTATTAACAACATGATATCACCTAGGGAAACAGTAGTTCTACTGGTAAATCCATGCAGCGAAAGAGGTTTCCTATACTTTTAATAACCTCTCTAGCACCTTCCACTGTACTAAAATAGAAAATGAACCCATACTTACCCATCACCACCATTACAGTACAGCCAGAGTGCCAGTGCCCCCCCCCCCCCCCCTCCTCATCTTTCACTGATGATGTCCAGTTCATGGATCACATGATGCTGCAGCCGGACAATCACATCTATGGTCACATGCTGAGGCCAGAGATTGAATAGACAAACACATGCTCTTTGTAACAGGGGAACTTGCCCCCAAATGCATGCATGTACCTCTGAGTAAAACCAAGGACTACCAATTCAAGGAAAACATAGCAGTTAAATGCACTAAAAATTTACTTTTAATATTTTCGAAGATAAAAAAAATATACAGTATATCCAGCATAATAGCCAAAAAAGATACATATATAAATTCCCTATCCTTACCCTATATCCTAAAAAAGATAAGGGAAGAGAATGAAATATAAAGCCCCTACCTAACCAATAAAGGGGTAACCGCCCCAATGAGGGTGACCCCATTCTGGAACCTAACCCTCAGGAAAACCCTATGAACTCCTTTACTCTAAGAATAGTAAATAAATAGGGAGAAAACAGCCAAGACTATGCACAATAGGGAACCTAGAGAAAAAGTATCAACAAAACAGACACAATTGTAATAAGATCCACAAGATGGATATGTCAGCACAGTTTTAGAGCTAGAAACAAGCACCTACTATGGCATAGCCGATTATTAATCTATAAAATATCAGTTATCGAAGACTTTCCCTGTACATACTCCGTGCTTACTCCATAGAGATTGCTTGTATCAGAATCTCAACCATGAATGTGACGTCATCAGTGAGGGACTAGGGTGGGAGGAGAATGGAGCTATGGCAGCGCTGTAATGGTGTTCATGGGAGAGGAAAGTATGGGTTAATTTTCTATTGTAGCACAGTGGCAAGTGGCAGGGAGGTCTTTTAACGCCTAAATGACCGCCCACTGACTACAGACGGCAGGCGGTGCGTCTTCTTTCTTCAGCAACATCTTAAGAAGAGTTTTGCAGCTCACAGCGCTGTATCTGTGCTAGGAAAGGAGCAGTAGTAAACAGCTCCATTCCTAGAGAAGTCTCTGTGAATGCTGGGTACTAGAGGAAACCTCCGATCCCCGGTGTTTAACTCTTTGAATGCCACGGCCTTTCAAGTAGGTAGGTAGATAGGGCCCCTTCTAGTAGGTACATAGGGCCCCTTCTAGTAGGTAGGTAGATAAGGTCCTATCCAGTAGGTAGGCAGGTAGATAGGGCCCCTTATGGTAGGTAGGCAGGTAGATAAAGCCCCTTTTAGGAAGAAGATAGGTAGATATGGCTCCCTCTACTAGATAGGTAGATAAGGTCCCTTAATAATAGTTAGGTAGATAGGGGTCCTTATAGTAGATAGATAGATAGGTAGATAGGGCCCATTCTAGTATGTAGGTAGGTAGATGGGGCCCCTTCCAGTAGGTAGGCAGGTAGGTAGGGCCCCTTATAGTAAATAGGTAGATAGGGCCCCATCTAGTAGGTAGGTAGATAGATAGGACACCTACTTGTAGGTAGGCAGTTAGATAGGGCCACTTCTAGTAGTCAGGAAGGTAGATAGGGTCTCTTATGGTAGGTATATATGACCACTTAGGTAGGTAAGTACTTCCCTAATACGTAGGTGGGTATCCCCCCTATTATTAAAAAATAAATCAATAATAATACTCACCTTGACTCTCCCTTGACTCTCCCCTGTTCCCCCGACAAACACTATCGTTGAATCCAGGACGCCAATTTCGGCATCTATTAGACATATGCTTAGGAACTGGTACAGGCAGTGACATGATGACATCATTACATTGGTCCTCTGCCTTCAGTGAGCAAAGCGGCTGGTTTCAGTGTATCCCGGCCACTTTGCCTCATACGCTGCCTGCAGACGGAGGCTGTAATCTATGGTCACAGATCTGTGCTCTGTGATTTATGTGACCAAGTGATGCAGCTGTGTGGTGAGGGGGGCCAGTGAGCACCCCTGGCTCAATGAGTTACCCCATAAATGTCACGAAACCCTGCTGCTAACTAAATGCCAGAAGGTCATGTGACTATTAGGTCCATACAGTGGGGCTCATTTATCAAGGAATTCTGGCACAATTTGCACCACAAATAATGGAGTACATGCCTTACACCACATTTACTATGTGTTTTAGACAGTTTCGAGACACTTCTGCGCCTCGCCTGACAAAAGGGAAGTGCTACCTGTAAAGAGGAGTGGCTTCAACGGAAATGGGGCATGGCTTCACATGCGCCTATATTTGGGCGCATGTTAGTGGTATAAAGTAAGCCAACTTAAAAATAGTGTAAAGCTAGACTAGACCATTCTAACATGCTCCTGATTTATTAACACTAAGATAGATGTGGCGAATTGTAAGACTGTCTAGTCTAACTTAGAACTGTCTAAGTTAGACACTATTGACAGCCATTACCATGTATTGAATGTGGACCGTAATCTTTTTTTTTTCTTCATCGAGACCTTCTACAAATTTTCTGCTACTCATTTTAAAAATAAAACAGCCTGAAGGGGACAACTCCTTTAAGTGTCCAAATAGGGGTTTACTCTGCCGAACATGGGCCTGTCTTCCCGTAATAATTACTGTTGTTTCAGAAACTATGAGGAGGAGATCCAGCTGAGGTGTAATAGTAATACATCTTACGATGGAGTAGAAGCCTTTTGTGATGTGAGCCAGCATGAAAGCTCTGTTAAATATTTAGTCTCTTATTCGGTGTGAGGCATATTTTAAACATACTTGTGAAGATATAACAATGCAGTGTTTAGTTTTAGATTCAATTTAATGTTATTCTTAATGAAAAGCAGACCTAGAAGTCTAAGTGGTGAATATATCACATTTTATACACAGTCCAGTCACATTGTTATGACCACTGCCTACTTCCGACTCTGGTAGCTCAATAAGAAAGTCACATGTCTTGAGCTGGCTTGGTGGGCATATAAGGTGTGTGATAGGCTCTCTTTACCCATTTCCCTCATTGCTGTCATGAGTCATTGCCTGCTGGGCTAAGGGTGACAGTATGTCTGAAACTGCGCAGTTTGTGAACTATCAGTATGCTGCTGTGGTAAGAGTGTATTGTCAGTAGAAACCATCCTGAATAAGGGCATGTCCCCACTGCATGGGTTTTCGGACGGTTTTTCATCCGGTTTGCAGTTTTTCAGACCGCCTGAAAAACCGGATGAAAATTAGCACAATTGTGCTCTATGGAAAACCCGTGCAGCAGTCCCCACTGCACGGGCTCTCCGTCGGGCAGCTTTGCCGCCGGCGGTCCGGCGGCAAAACATTGGGCAAGCACATTCTTCCGATCGGTTTTCGGACGGAATCTGTGCTTCTCAATGTGAAGGGGTAGGACTTTTCTCCGCTCAGCGCGGAGGAAAGCCCCCCCATCCTCCGCTCCCGTGGGGATGGGCGCAAAACAGGACAAATACCGCCCGGCAAACTGGTCTGTATTTGTCCTATGCTGTGGGGATGCGCCCCAAGTGATGGGGAAATTGCAGAGCACCATGTGCCATTGATCTGAGAAGTGAATGGCAATTAGGAGGTGTGCAAAGGGCGGAGCGACATGCAGCAGTGGAGGAACTTACCAGAAAAATGAACCAGAGGACTATCAGATGTGTGTGTAAACGAACAATTCAGTGAACACTTCTACATATGGATCATTGAAGCAGACCGATGGCAACTGCACTTCTGCTAATAAAGTTGTATTGGCAGAAAAGGTTTAAATTTTCAATTAGAATCTGATCTCTGCTGATTAGCAAAAATTTGCCTTCTTTAATGAGTTATAGTTTTTTTCTTCATATGAACGGATGTAACAAGACAATGAAACATGTCCCACAGCTAGAAATGTCTGAAGAGCATAACCATGTACTATCATGGCCCCAGAACTCCCCATAACCATATGGAGCATCTGTGGGACCACCTTGATAGTTGTTGTGCTCTGTGGATCCTCACCATTGCACCCTCCAGCAGCTGGGGGATGCAGTGCATGACCATAGCTCCAGATACCTGAGATGACTTACCATGATCATATTGAGCCACTGCCAGTCCATCGAGCTGATGTATATGCTGTACTTGTCAGTTACTGTGGATATGAGCTGCGGGTCATAATAATGTGACTCATCTGTGTATAAACTCCTTTAAGTAATTTTGTCATTGCTAAATTTAAATTAAAGCTTGGCAAGAACACCTGTAAGGACTGAAAAATAACACATTTGTAATGAACTGTCTCTATTGTCACCTTTCTGTTGGGAGAGACAGGAAGTGTAGCAACACCTTGATGTACACTTGCATGTTAATACTGAGCTTACGAACATCTTCTCATTGCAAATGCAAGAAATACACATTCCATTTTAATACAGTTAAGAAATCCTTAAAGTAACATGAATTTCCTGTAATAGACACTCTAATAACAGAGATGAGATTTCGCACATAGTTTTCAGGAGTTCCAAATGAAATTGAGATGGGCTGGGTTCAGGTCGGGTTAAGGGGGATGTCCATCTTGAAATGAAAAAATATAAATGTTATGCTCACCATTGTACTCTGTTGGTGGTGGTATCCCCCGGTGTCTATTTACTTTCTCTTCTGCAGTTGGCATGTGACCACGTCAGCCAATCTGTGGCTTCAGCTGTCAGGTGCCATTCCCTTGACATCACCACTCAAGAAGTAAATGGCGCATGACCAGTGATGTCAAGGAGATGGCATATGACCAATAAAGCCACTGACTGCCTAGGTTTAAAGGTAAAGTAATACAGAGAAAGAGAACAGGTTGTAGGTGAGTGTTGTGAAACGTACATTGTGTATCTGTGGGTAGGGGTGATCATTTATTTTACTGCATCTGCACTTTTCTTTATTTTGTGTTAGACAAATATATATATAGACACACACCGTATTTTTCAGACTATAAGACACACTAGACCATAAAGCGCACCTGGGTTTTAGAGCAGGAAAATAGGAAAAATAATTGAAGCAAAAAGTGTGGGCTGAAGTGTAGTTTTTATTGGACGTCCGCAAGAAGAAATAGAAGTATAGGCGGCACTCACCAATCGCGTTAAAACTTCTTTAATCCAAGATAAGCAGCATAAAATCACGGATGGGTGGCAACCCATCCGTGATTTTATGCTGCTTATCTTGGATTAAAGAAGTTTTAACGCGATTGGTGAGTGCCGCCTATACTTCTATTTCTTCTTGCGGACTTACAGTTATTCCTGTCTGGCTGAGCACCGCTCCGCGTATGAAGGAGTTGCATGAAGTATCCTTTTGACAGAGTGATATAAAGGGAATGGATCCTGATATTTAACCCCCTGGTGCCGGTCTTGTACTTCTATATTGTTAGTTTTTATTGGAACCATTTTAGGATACATGTGACTTTTTGATCACTTTTTATTCCAATTTTTTGGGGATATGAAATGAGCAAAAAAACACAATTTTGGTGTTTGGAATTTTTTCTTCCTCTATGGTGTACAGCGTATGGGATACAGGATGATATATCTTAATAAATTGGACTTTTACAGTTGTAGCGTCACCCATTATGTGTAACTTTTTTATTTTTTTTTAATTGGAGCTGGCTTCATCCCTGCTGTTAACTGCGGAGACTGGAGTGCGGCGATGCTGCGGGAAGGTGGTGGCAGTTTTAACCCCTTAAACTCCGCTGCCGGCTCCCCACAGTATCACCCCACTCCAGCCTCCTGCCACTCTGAGGTGGTACATTCGGACTATAAGACGCATCCCTATTTTATCCCAAAAAATTTTGGGAAAAAAAGCATTTTATAATCCGAAAAAAATACACTATCTATCTATATACGAGGTGCATTCATTAAAGATTTCTCTTGACCCATTTCCTGTGGACTGAAAGCAATTAAACTTGGCACAGTTATTAGTCCTTCTCTACATAGGTGCCACCTAGGGACACACACTTCTCCCTGTAAACACCTTGCTTGTAAAAGTCGACAGGTTGCTCCAAAAGCCATGTTGCGACTTCGGAAATCAGAGTCTCATCATCTGGAAAATTACTTCATTGTTGGAAAGAGGTGGAAGTCAGATGGTGCGAGGTCAGGTGAATAAGGAAGATGTGGTACAATTTCAAAGCAAGAGGAGCATGCTTCCATTTGGGCAACATGTGAGTTGTGAACTGGTGCATTGTCTTGCAGAAGGCGGACATCTTTAGTGAGCATGCCACGTCTCTTTGTTTTGATGGCCTCCTGCAATTTCCTCATCAGTGAAGCATAGTATGCCCCAGTGATCATGGTACCCTTTGCTAAGAAATCCATCAATACAACTTCGTGCTGGTCCCAAATTACTGTGAGCATGACCTTGCCTGCCGAGGGTTGGGCATGTGTCTTTTTTGGAGGCGGTGAGTCATGATGCTTCCATTGCATCGACTGGACTTTAGTCTCAGCTTTCATCCTGTGTGATCAGTCTGTTGAAAAAGTCCTCTTGGCTTCCATGGCACATCATCAATAGAGCCTGAGAGCATTTGACTCATTCCATCTTCTGGAAAGGTGTGAGCAGCCAGGGAGCCCAGCGAGAGGATACCTTATGCATGTGAAGGTGGTCTTGGATGATTTTTTCCATGAACCCCACACTAATCTTGACATTTTGGGCTAGGTGGCGAACAGTTATGCAGTGATTTTCCAAACTTTTCAGACTTATGTGTCTGTATATTGTATGTAAACTTCTGGTTGCAACTATATATATGCTATATATATACTTTGTTGTATATGAATGTATTTATGCTGTGTATTATATGCACTGAACTAATAATATATATACCGTATATACTCGAGTATAAGCCGAGTTTTTCAGCCCAAAAAATGAGCTGAAAAACTCTACTCGGCTTATACTCGAGTCACTGTCGGCGCTCTTGCGCTGCGATGGCCCGGGCGCCGACAGGGACGCTTCAGTTATATGCGGCTCCTCAGGGAGCACATATAATTGAAGGCCGAGTGAGCGCACAGTGTCCGGGCGCTGCGCTGGACCAGGCACTGTCCGCGATCCCTTCACCTACATGCGACTCCTCCGGTGCGCATATTGGTGAAGGGATACCAGTGCGGGGCACAGAGCGAGCGCTCCGTGCTCCGCAGTCGACTCCGGGCGTCTGCTGCCTCCCGCCGCAGTTTCCGGCACAGGCACCGTGTGTCATCACGCTGCGTGCGCGGCCTGATGATGTCACCCGCCTGTGCCGAGAAGACCGAGGACAGCGCGCGGGAGGCCGGACAGCGAGGAGGCGGAGCGGCGAGGGAGACGGAGCAGCGGGGAGCCAGGTAAGTGATTGTTTTTTATTTTTTTAAACTGCCTATGCCTGCCTACAGCTGCCTATACCTGCCCTACAGCTGCCTATACCTGCCTACAGCTGCCTATACCTGCCTACAGCTGCCTTATACCTGCCCTTTATCTGCCTACAGCCGGCCCTACAGCTGCCTATACCTGCCTACAGCTGGCCCTATACCTGCCTATACCTGCCTACAGCCAGCCCTACACCTGCCTACAGCTGGCCCTACACCTACCTACAGCTGGCCCTATACCTGCCCTACAGCCAGCCCTATACCTGCCCTATACCTGCCTATAGCTGGCCCTATACCTGCCTACAGCCTGCCCTATACCTGCCTACAGCCGGCCCTATACCTTCCTACAGCTGGCCCTATACCTGCCTACAGCCTGCCATATACCTGCCCTATACCTGCCTACAGCTGGCCCTATACCTGCCTACAGCCTGCCCTATACCTGCCTACAGCCGGCCCTATACCTGCCCTATACCTGCCTACAGCTGGCCCTATACCTGCCCTCTACCTGCCTACAGCTGGCCCTATACCTGCCTACAGCCTGCCTATACCTGCCTACAGCCGGCCCTATACCTGCCCTATACCTGCCTACAGCTGGCCCTATACCTGCCTACAGCCGGCCCTATACCTGCCCTACACCTGCCTACAGCTGGCCCTATACCTGCCTACAGCCTGCCCTATACCTGCATACAGCCAGCCTATACCTGCCCTATACCTGCCTACAGCTGGCCTATACCTGTCTACAGCTGCCCTATACCTGCCTACAGCCGGCCCTATACCTGCCCTATACCTGCCTACAGCTGGCCCTATACCTGCCTACAGCCGGCCCTATACCTGCCCTATACCTGCCTTCAGCTGCCTATACCTGCCTACAGCCGGCACTATACCAGCCCTATACTGCTACAAGCCTGCCCTATACCTGCCTATGGGGCCCTATACCTGCCTATTACCTGCGTATGGGGCCAAAGACCGGCCTCTACTCTGGTTTTGGGGGACATATAACTGCCTAGTACATGCCGATGGGGCCATATACCTGCCTATACCTGCATATAGGGCCATATATCCGCCTATAATTGCCTATGGGGGACATTAAACTGCCTATATAATTTTATTGGTATCCATGTTTATTTTTAAAATTTACCAGTAGCCGCTGCATTTTCTACCCTCGGCTTATACTCGAGTCAATAAGTTTTCCCGTTTTTTGGGGCAAAAGTAGGTGCCTCGGCTTATACTCGGGTCGGCTTATACTCGAGTATATACGGTAATTTCCTTTTTGATATTTATATATTACTTTACTTATTGAATCTGGCACATACACTTTTTAGGGTGCAGGTCATTGTGGTGCGTATGCACAGGGCCGGGACAAGACATTTTGGTGCCCTAGGCAAATGGGTTAAATGGCTCGCCCCCTCCCCCTCACCCCCCCCCCCCCCTCGCGCGCGCGCTTTATAGGAAAAATATTAAAATTTCAAATTCCCACTTTTGATATCTTACAAGTTAAAAGAAAACTTAAATTGCTAAAATTTGAGAGTTCTGGTCTTTTCACATCCTCTAAAATTGAAGAAAAGTGACTAAAAAGTCACATGTATACCAAAGTGGTGCCAATAAAAAGTACACATTAGCCTGCAAAAAAACACCCCCGCACTCAAATCCACATGGGGACGAACAAAAAAAAAAGTTATTGACTGAAAATTTAATGAGGGATTTTGTTTTTTTTATGGACTAAAACATAAAGATAACCCTACATTTGTTATTGTTGGGTTGAGTAACTGCACAATAATGTAAAAATATAACCGGGGTGAACGTTGTAATAATAAAAAAAACCCAAACATGAAAAAAGTATGTTTTTTAACTTTTGCCAATGAATTTTTTTGGGTTTTCCCGTATATTCTATGGTCAATGAAAAAACACTATTGAAATAAACTTGCCCCCCAAAATAAAAGCCCATATGTTAGTATGTGACTTTTGGAAGGGAGGGGGGAAAAATAAAAAGGCATATTTTAGAGGTTATTTATTTGGGGAAAAAAACATATGTAATCATTGAGAATGCATGGGAAAACCCTCGGCTTAGTATATTTTTTTTTTTTTTTTCTTTTGAATTTCACTGCTTTTAAGAAAGTGAAGTAGTCTAAAAAAAGGGGGGCTAAAAAAACCTGGCCCCGTTTGTTTTTCATGCTGAATAATGTAATAAAAACAAAACCAAAAAAAGATTGATAGAACTTTTTTTTTAAATTTATGCAAATTAGGAATTTATATCCATAAAAGATGTCCCATGGTTTATAGAACCCCAGACACATTTTCCCTTTTTGAAAAAAATGGAAAAATGTAGTTGGGGTTTTTTTTGTGTGTATTTTGGGGACTTAAAAACATGTTTTTTAAAAAAACTAAATACAATAAAAACGGTGAATCCCTTCTTAGGGGTATGTTCACACGGTTTTTTTGACCTTATGAATACCTTTTCAGATACGTTCTGGACCGAAGGACGGGCCCAGAGACTCTAACAATTACAATGAATTATCATGTGGGCTTGGGGAAGAAGCAGCGGCGTTCAATGAGAGTTCACGTGGTGCTTCCCTGCACCTGTCGGGTCCCTTTTCGGAGCAATCAAAGAATTGATGTCATTTCTTTGATCGATCCGCAAGCGGGCCCCACAGGACAATGCAAAACCAGCGGGATCTCTCTGTGAACGCCGCGGTGTACATGGACTTAACAGGTGGAGAGGATTTTTTTTTACCAGACATAGTTTACAGTACTATGTGTGGGTTAAAAAAAAAAAGTTGTCCTAATCGTATGGCTGCAGAATGAACATGCTGAAATATGCGGTTCCATGGCAGTTGATATGGAACTACAAGTACCAACATTTCACACTAGTATGAGTTTAAACACTATAGGGTTTATATTGGTACATTTTATGGCATCTACAGTGCCTTATGAGGGACAACAAGCAGGGCAGTTTTGACAACTCATACTTAGATCCTGGTCACTAAGCCTAAATTTGCAGCCGTTAGAAACATTTACACTCCCAAATTATCATCATGATTTGTTTTCTGAGTAATTATAAAGGTGATGTTCACACAGCATCTTGCGACCTGTATCTGTGCGCACCACAAGATGCTGGGGGGTTTAGAAGTACGGGGTAGGGCCAGTAATCATTCACTTTCATTATCCCCCTGTATACCCCAGGAAGAAATGACATCACCACGCAGTACACGTCGGGGAAAACAGAGAGTAATCATAGCTCTCAATGAGAGCTACTATTATCATAGTTACAGTCTGTTCCTTGGGGCAACTTGCAGCATAATGCACCACTCTATGCCTGTTATGGGAAGTATGCGCTGGGCAGAACATACTTCCCACAATGCTCTAGCCCAGCCCCCATTCAGTCTCACAGTCCCCCTTAAGTGCTGGAAAGAAGTGACATGTCACTTCTTTCTATTGCCTCACAGTATGTGCCGGGGAATTAGCTGTTAAATCATAGCATTTTTTGAGAGCTATGATTTTACTGTATTTGCGGGGCGTACTTAGGGCATATTGCAGCGCAATTACACTCCACAGTACACCCTGCAAATAGATCATGTGAACATACCCTAAGGCTAGGTTCACACCTCATAATTGCGGGGCGTAATTACGCCCACCGGCCCCATAGACGTGCATTACTAGCGGTGCGTAAACGCCATGAATAATTGACACGTCACTTATCTCCCCCTGCGGTGTATTCGCCGAGCAGGGAGAGGAGACGTAATCCATAGTTCTCTATGAGAACTGTGGATTACCGTAACGACTGGGACGGATTTCGCTCGTATTGGAAATACGTGCCAAAATACACCCCAATTTAACCCGTGTGAACATAGCCTAAGGATTTTTTGTTTTTTTTTAACCATGTTTTTATTGAAGTCAGCACATGTATAGAATAACTCACATTTGTAATGAGAGACAGAAATTAGAACATAATAAAAATATGAATTGGTGTTATACAAGATTTTCAGTTTGATAGCCTAAGGTTTTAAGGTGTTAAGCACACAGGTGGTTTGATGGAGCAGTGTGTAGCTTGGCAGCCCCTATCCCTCCTCCCCTGATAAGATGGATCACATAAAGTAGTTATAAAGTGTGTACAGCACTTACACAGGACTTTACAGGTAGCCTTTCTTGGGATGTGCAGAGTGGGGGTGGCCATTCCTTGGGATAGAGCTGGATCTGGCCAGAGTGATTATCAGCAGCAAATAGCCATCCTGCTGCTCACATCAGCCCCCATGCTGTCCAGCCATGGAGAGGGGGAATGGAACTTTCATTATCTCCCTGTGGGACTGGTGTCCCTGCACATCCTCTGACCCTCAACCCCTCCTCAATGTGTACAGACTCATTAACAGTGTGTAAACTTCCTACACACTGTATCTATGAGGGACTGACTGACACCACTTCTTCCGTGCTGCAGGGACGAGGTGAGCGGACAGTGCGCTCTGTCATGTCAGTGGAGCAGCAGAGGGAAGTCCTGCTGTTCCAATGACCGCTCGCCCCTCCCTGCAGATCTTTTCCTCTCTCCTCACCTGTTGCGTCCCTCCCCCTTTTTTATAGGGTCCCTCAGTCGCAGAGTCCCAGGAGGAGTCATTTGCATCCTGCTCTGTAGCCGCCTCTGAGAAGAAATGATTTACACATGGAACTGCGCCCCCTTTCTTCCTGGTAGAGCAGGCGCCTTAGGCCATCGCCTACCCTGGCCTACCTATAGTCCCGGCCCTGCGTATGCATGACCTATATCTGATATGTTTTTGCTTGAAAAGTTTTCTCCACAATTTAAGAATACCTTGGCTTGTTGGCATTTCAGGGGGTGTGCTGAAGGAAGTGTTAGCATAGTAAAATTTAAAGAACTCTCCATATTGCCATTGCTTTATATGAGTATGGTGATGGGATCAAAAGCTCTATTGAGATGCAAAAACCAGCTATTTTCAAATTGTGCAGTTTCAGTATAAATAACAGAGATTGCTTCTCTTTAATACAGCTATTTTGACTGCATACACCACAGGTGTCAAACACAAGACCCAGGGGCCGAATCCGGCCCGTTGCCTTTTGTTATCCGGCCCGGCACTTGTTGCTGAGCTGTGCTCCGCAGCGGCTGCTTCTCTCAGTGAGACAGGAGCAGGCACGGGCAGCACAGCTCAGTGAGCTCGGGGGCGGGGCCGGCAGCTCAGTGAGCTCGGGGGCGGGGCCGGCAGCTCCATGCACAGTAGAAGAGCACAGACTGCCTGGATCCGCCTGCTCAGTGCTCCGGCCCCGCCCCCTGCAGGCTTGGCAGGACGCTGAGCAGAGGAGCTTCCTGTCTGGTGAGAAGATGCCTGCTCCTGCGGAGGACCATTCACTGAGGCTGGTAAGTGGCTTCACTACTGGGGCCTTACCAGTTAGTCCTCTAACCTCCCCACCAGGTCTTACTAGTTAGCCTGCCTCCCCCTCCCTGGGCCTCCACCATCTGGCCTGCCTCCCTCTCTGGGCCTCCACCATCTGACCTGCCTCCACCATCTGGCCTGCCTCCCCCCTGGGCCTCACCTTCTTCCTGATTACCATCAAAGGGCTGATAGTAACAGGAATATTGTACAAATGAAACTACTCCTTAATAGCTCTCTTAACTGTTAAGGAGAAGTTACATTTACACAGTTCTAAAATTAGGTCGGCCCTTTAAGGTAAGCCGTGAGGCCGATGTGGCCCCCCGGTGAAAACGAGTTTGACACCCCTGGCATACTCAGTGATACAGTAACTAGGGCTTGTGAAAGATTAGTAAAAAAAGTATCTGTTTTCTAGCATAAACAGCTCTACTCTTATCCATAAACTGTTTGCTATGGCAGCTTACTTTAGTAGGGCTTAACTGCAATACCAAACACAGCCCATGGAAAAGAGTGGCTCAGTTTTTGCTTGTTTTTTTATTGTTTTTTTTGTTAAGTCTCATACAGCCAAAAAGTCACAGAAAAATGGGACATTATTTACTCAAAAACACAAACAAAAGGCCATACTTACAGCTCAATGGCAGGACTATAGACTGAACCCAATAGGAGGCAATATAAGCCCCAGTGCTATATGGAAGTGATACAACAGGTGCTGATGACTGAGCAGTAGCCAACATCCCATTCCTCGGAGGGCAACTGAATAATTTTTTTTAAAAAAACTGCACATTGGAAAAGTACCAATTCAGAGCAGTATGCAGAAAAGCCACAATATCATACAAGGGGAGACTGCACAAATGCAAAAATACTGATAAGACAACCACCTACATGCCTACTATGCATGAAGGGGATGGTTTCTAGTATTTGTATATAGATAAGGCGATACAAAGGGTGCAAATTATACAGATACACGTGGTGTGCCATGCTGGCTTACAACCTATGATGCATCTAATATTCGATTGGCTAGCACATTTCAGGTGTCCAACACAAATAAAATTGACACCCTCTGCTCCCCAGTATTTAGGGCAAAAAATTACACACTTGAAAATATCAGATATGAAGTATTAGTTGGCCACTATATCCACAAGCTCACAAACTACGTACAGTTTCTTGAGTCCCTACGCTAACAATTTACAGGAAACTGGGACATTATTTACTCAAAACCACAAATAAAAGGCCATACTTACAGCTCAATGGCTGGATAATAGATAATAGTGTCATACATCCCCAAAGGACTATAAAATTTACTGTTGAGTCTTTTGCGATGAGGTGGCGGTGCATTTTAATTTTATACTGTACTGAAGAGGTTCTGAAGCAGCAGTTAATGGAAATGCTATCATCTTCCTTGTCTTGCATTTATCTTGTTGGCAACGCTGCAGTCGAAAAAAATGATAACCTTTGCCTGTTAGTGCACTGTGGAGAGAGCACTGGAATTAAGATGAGCTAGAGAGCATTGATCTGTGTAGGAATACTGAGCACAGGTGCGCTTTTATGCAAATCCCCCGAGTCAAATATCTCCAAACGCCAATACTGAAAATAGCAAATGAAAAATCTTACGCAATTTCAATCACTCCCCACATCACAATATATTCTGACATCCATCTTCTGGAGAGGTGCCAGGATGCTCCTCTGGAAAAAGAATTGCTGCATGGAAAGATGTTTTGGGGTCTTTTTTATGTTTTTTAGGCTTTTTTTAGGGTTGGGGCAAACGATTACAAACTGCATGATTGAAAAACCCTTTTCGGGTTTGCGCAACCTTTTCCCCGGGGAATTAAATGTTTCTGGGCACAGCAGACTTGCATAGAGCAGTGCCCTGTTAGCTAGGTCATGAATGAATGATTCTGTGGAAGATGGGGGAATGGTGTAACAAATAGTGTTTAATGTAAAGAAGTCACTGGCTGTTAGATCTGGTGATCATGGAGGCCAGTGCAACATTGGTGAGTTATTGTTTGTGATGTGGCCGACCCAACGGTCCAGTAGAGTTTGTTTTTCTTATCGGTGAATATCCGAATTGTAATAAAAGAGGTGCCCCCATCCGCGATACTTATGTTTGGCAGGTCTTCCTCTCTCTGTAGCACAAGCAATTCTTCTAACATATCCGGGAGGAGCGCCTGTAAGTATCCCCCAGCAAAAAAGAAGGGACCATAGACTTTGTGCCTGTCATTTACAGAACA
This sequence comes from Phyllomedusa bahiana, assembly GCA_025379985.1. NCBI lineage: Eukaryota > Metazoa > Chordata > Amphibia > Anura > Hylidae > Phyllomedusa > Phyllomedusa bahiana. Next base: position 166,408 of record JAODAL010000748.1, on the reverse strand, counting down.
CATTTTTTTTTAAAGGTGTTGTCCACTCAAGGTTGCTTTATATGTTAAAAAATCTTGCAAAACAAGTCACTTAGGACTGTTCCATTAACAGGTTACCATTCCTAATACCCCTTCTTTTTTGGGCGGGGATCACTCCTCAGGGCGCTATAGCTACAGACCTTTCAGTCCTAATGATAGGGTGCCAAAAGTGTTGGTATAGCTACTACCTGGCTTTACTGCAGCTGTAGAAGCCAGTAAAAATGCCGCTGAATTCAAAATGAAACCAAGAAAACAGGACTGAGGTAAGATGAATCGATGTAGCGAGACAACCCCCGTTAAGTGAGTCTCTCATGTGCTTTATAAGGGCACATGGTGAATACAATAACAGAGTTCAAAAAGAGTTTGGATGCATTTCTGGCGAGTAATTATATATAAGTTATAGTTAATAGGATTCTGGAGAGGAGTCGTTGATCCGGGGATTTTTCCGATTCCCAGTTTGGGAGTGGGAAAAATTTTTTTCCCTAAAATGTGGACGTTGCCTTTACCAGGGGGTTTTTTTTGCCTTCCTCTGGATCAACACTTTAGCAACACTTTAGCAAAATAGTCTGAACTGGATAGACGTCTTGTAATGTTTTGGTGATTAGCCTATCAACTAAGGTAAAAGGTAGCCTCATTGTAAATACCGCCTGCAGTGTTTTTTTCCCTCTTTCTTTGACCCGCAAATAAATGAAAATAAAGGCGTTTCAGTTTGCCAACTGGTTTTGGGTCTTGAAGGAGATGTAATGTGTATGGCTTACAATGAAGATATTTTTGTAAACTTGCCATACCGTTGTTTGTGACATCTGTAGTTCCAAACAAGTCAGCCTGGTTGACTTTTCTAAACTAGTTGTCACGGCTGGAATTCGTCCACTTTCCCCCTTTAAGTCTTTGGGGTCCGACTTATAAACCCTGACATAAACACCAAGGGGATAGGGAAAAGAGGCCTGCCGCAGTTTTAGACCTTTAAAATCATGTAAGGCTTCTTCCCACGGCGTGGACAAATACAGCAAAACCGGCTATTTTTTCATTTTGCGTCCCTCCCCACGCCGGTGGGGGAATGGGGTTTTCTCCGCGATACGGAGAACAGCCCTTCCCCCCCCTTTAGGTTTATATTCCGTCCGGAAAACCCTACGGGAAAAAAGGAAAATGTCAAAGTTTTTTGAGCGACCGGGGGCGGCAAAACCCCCGACGGAAAACCCGTGCAGGGGGACTTGTGCTCATTTTTGGGCCTTTTTTCAGGCGGTCAAAAAAACCGCAAAAAGGTAAAAACCGCCGAAAAAACTTTTTCCGGGGCATCCCAAGGGGGCCCGAATGAACAACCTGTCAAAAATCCCATTTGGTATACTTGCATAGTAAAATTTGCCTTGTCTAGGCGCTTACTAATTTAGGCACAAGCGTACATTCTAGCTATTTGATGCTTTAAATTGTTGCCTATGTTTAATGCACCTAGTTTTCATGTATTACAGTTCATTTGTATAGAGAATAGGGTGTCAACAGTTTTTTTGGCACAAAATACACCAAATCAATGCTGCAGTCGCATTGGGACATGTCACCCCAAGTGGTTTCCAATTTTTTCACCTAAATTGTAATGCGCTTTCTATGTGGAGCACAATTACCAAATGCATTCTGAAAGTTTCACTGTAATATCAAAGCAGACCCCATTCGAACAATCAAAAAGTTTTCTTTTTCTGGTTCTGATTTTCAGTCACTGGTCATTTACCACTGATATTACTTTAACCACAGGAATTCAATTTTGTACCACCCTTTTGGAATCACCATAAAAATTGACATTTTATACTATAATTGTGTTAATTCCAAAATCTGTTTATTGGTGCTCTTTTCTTACATTAATGGCAGTGTTCTCCTTGTCCCTTCCTGAGTATCCTCCTCTCTTTCACACAGCACTATGGATATCTATTGCCATTAATACACAAAGCACAAATGTAATGCATGAATATGAATACACACTTTAAAGGGGTCGTCCACTTAAAGTTTCTTCTTTAGTTGTAGCATACTGCTGTTCATCTAAAATAACAAAATATATACTCACCTCTCCCCTTTGATCTGGCACTGCGATGTCCTTAGTCTATGCCGGTCTTCAATTTACTTCTTGCTATAACATTTTTTGGCTGCAGTAGTGACATCACCCTTCCAAAGATGTAAGAAATAAAAAGAAGACGTTCAGAGAGTGAGGATGGTGCAGTGCTGGATCCGAGCTGAGGAGAAAGGTAAGTTCTACATAGTAACATAAAAAATGAAGTGGACAACCCCTTTAAGTAAACATATGTTTGTCTCCTTCATCAGGTGTCTTTCCTGTATATAAATACTGTTCAACAGACAGAGTAGCCTTGTTACCTTTCCTCCTAGCATTCAGCCCCCAAGGCATACACCTGGCCAGCCTCTCCTAACTAATGCATCTCTATCATGATGTTTCTCTTTGGGTTCTGAAAAGCAAATTTAGCAGGGATATAAAATTGAAGGGTTATGTCTTTGTATGACAAGCTGATTTGTCATTCAGGAGTCTGAGAAAGCTATATAATAGGCCTGATTGATAAGTTGTCCATCACAAAATATCCCTCTCTAGGGATGCTTAGACACAAGCCTGTGCCAACTGGTAAATCTAGCTCTGACAATACACATTAAAGTGGTTGTCTCCCCACAGAGTTTCATAGATGCATCCTGTCACTTCCTGGTCAGACTGTCTGTAATTAGCATACGAGCTCAGTGCATTCACTCAGTGTATTCTACTCCATGTTTTCAGTATGCTAATTAGTTTAGATTAGCTTAGAAGCTTTCCAGAACTGCTAGCATAAGATTTATCTAAAGTAAACAGTACTAATTACAGGCTTTTGTCTGAAAGATTAGATAAAAACAAGCTTTTTACTGCCTGCCAGCACAGAGCTGCTGAGACCTGTGTGATGACATCACTCCCTGCTATCACATAGAACAAACAGCAGGGGGTAAAGAGTAAACAGGTTGGTCACTGGGGGAACCAAATAGAGCTCAGAAGGTGATAAAATCACTTGTAGTTCCTTAACAAAAAAGATGAACAAAGCAATGTACAGGCAGTCCCCGGGTTACAAACAGGATAGGTACTGTAGGTTTGTTCTTAAGTTGAATTTGTATGTTAGTCGGAACAGGTGTATTTCTAAAATATAACTCCAGCACAAAAGGTTTTTTGTTTAGTTTTGGATAGTGCAGGGAAGGGTTTTTACATTTGTTTTGCTGATTTCACCCCATTTTCACCTTATGTGCTGCTGTGGCATGCTGGAACTTGTCATTCCACATCTACTATCTGCTGTGGAACATGGAACTACAAGTGCCAGCATGCCCTATAAGTCTCCGTTTGTAACTAGGGGACAGATGTAAGTCAGAACGGTGTAAGTCGAGGACTGCCTGTATTTGGAAAATGTCTTCATTTAGTATTCCCTACACTTTGAAAGCTATTCTTTGTAGCAAGACAACCCCTTTAAGGCTGCAAGATAGAAACATAGCTAAAGTTTCCTTTACTTGGGGCAAAAGTTAGGTTTTTTTACTCTAATCCAGTATCTAAGTAATTTTCACTCTGCTGCAATGTCATTTTCTTTTTGAGTCCTAAATCAGGTAGATATAAAAAGTGGAGAGAGACAGGTCTTTGCATAGCAATCTGATTTGCCATTCAGGAATCTGGGAAACGTAAGTGACCTCTCCCTTAGAAGCTGTGAGGGTGGCCATATTGGATAGTTTTTCCACAAACTAGAAGAAGGGGATTAGAATTTAGAGAGTGGTTTTACATTTCAGATGGCAATGCTTCAAAATATTTTATAGTTAGAACAAATACTACCATTGCCTCACTATACCTGGAATAACAGTAAAATAATCATCTCAGTAAAGTGTCAGCTTTGCAGACTGTTGTACATTGAAGTGCCATGAACATGCTATTACTCATCTGACAGTGTGGGAGATATTTACTAACAGAGTACAAACATTTGGAAACTCATAGCCACCAATTAGCAATTAGTTCTTATCTTTCGCCACAATATTAAAAACGAGAGTCTGATTGGAGATTTATGGGGTAACTGCTCATTTACTGTACATTTTAATGTGCACAATGAACAATGTTCTTCTGAAAAGTAATTCATTTGAAAGCAGAGAAATATTTGGATATAGTTTTTTTTGTAATTATGTGCTTCGGTATCAGATTTATAGGAAACATTTGCCTGTTTTGTTAGAATTAATCCGAAAATGTAATGAAAGGTTTAAACTAGTGTTAGTCACACATAGGCAATTAAATCAGCATTGTTAATGGTGGATTCATGCCACAGTCACTTCAATAGGTTGCTATTTCAAAGGCGTCTTTGCTAAATATGGTGATTTTATGTGCATTTAGAGGGTGCTGTTCTCTTCTGTGACTTTGTTTAATATGGTGAATTTAATGTGCATTTCAAGGGCGCTGATCCCTTAATTTGTGTCTGCAAAGTATGATGATTTTAATGAGCGCTTAAAGCTTGCTGCTGTGTTTTGTAGAGGGTATGTTAGTTAACTAATTCCACGCCGTGGTAACAAGGTCATACTAGCCCACCAATATACTCTCCTGTGAGGTTAGCTTCTGATACAATAACTGGCCGCAGGGGTCCAGAAACCAACACCATTCGGGACTTATTTTGGAGCCAACCACTCACCTTTAGACTCTTATCGATTGATTTGTAAATAACCTGCTCAGATTCTGCACAGAGGTAATAGACAGTTCTGTTTGAAATAAAGAAAATTGCTGCAAATGTAAGTCCTTAAAGGGTTAATATCAGCACAATGATTAGTTATAAACATGTAGACAATGGTATATAAAGATATTTGTCAAATACATTGCTGTTTGATTCAGAGATGCAGCAGTTCTTATCTCCTGCTTGTGTACACAAGCTTCCCTAGCTTACTGACCATTTCTCTCTGTTCTCATTGCTCTAGTTGTCCCGGCTGGGATGGTCAAATGATGATGTCACTCCCTGCTGTGTCTTATCAGCATCACATAAGCGTGTTTATCTTTGTTACGTGACAAACTAACTACAAACTTTAACCCCTTCCATTACCAAAGTTCCTCTAACAGGCTCAACTAGAAATAGTGGAGCTGATCTGTTAATCATTGCTGTAGAACCACCCACAACCTGAACAGGAAGTGGGAGCCTAAAGCTCACTGTGAAAAACAAGCTTAGTGAAACATCCTGATGAGAACACCTCTTTAAGGTTCTTAGCTTTATTTTTTTATAGGACGTAACAAACATGTGGTGACCTATATGTCTTTTTCTAAAAAGGGAGATGTACATGGTCATAGGATATATTAAAAAAGGTGACCCTCAACCACAGGGAAAATAAGATTCGGTGCCCCCTATATAACAATGGAAACCAAACCATGCAAGGCACAAAGAGGAGGACAGCTGGCTACCTATATGCTCCATTGTAGTCTATGGGGGTTATTTAGGCATCTCCATCTTCTTCTAGGTTTTACGACTAAATTGTGGACACAGAACCCACATTCTGTAGATATGTTAGGAGGAGAGTTGCCCTCTTATTGAATATATATATTATATCCCGTGGATGTCTATTGTCAGAATACCCCAACTTGTAAGTTAGTTGACAACTGCTATAGCTGTTATTATATCTGTCACCCAGATGAAATATTAAGTGCAGCTTGTTAGTATTCCCCCAGCACATAGCACACCTGCCCCCTAGTTACACCTTTTCCTCAGGCTACACAACATATTACATAACAGTTCAATATTCATGTACACAAGCAGATGCCTACATTTTTTCTTTTGACCATATCAGCTAGATAATATTTCATATTTAGCTGGGAAGTGAATCGAATTCCAGGACATTTAGGGGTTAATTGCATTTTGGTGTCAGGCACTTTCTGATTGGACGCGGCTGACATATTGTATATAACCATGGACTGGATTCTATTAACCTTGTTGAATGTTGACTGGTTCTCGCTGTTAGGTTTTAATTGTGTTTGATACTTTGGCATATTGTAATAACAGCTTGTAATTATAATCTGAGCTGAAACCCCAGAACTATCAACGCAAATGTGACTCTGTCTGTAATATCATAGATAGCAAGCTCTGTAGTGTTTATCATATGTTTTCTATGTTGCAATTATTGTTTTTTCTAGGATCATATTTTATTTGTTATGTATTACGTTGGCAGCTAATATCCATCTGAATGGCCCGCTTACGATACTACATTTCCCTTGGTGACTACTGTAAGGTAGGGGACTTGGTTAGCTCTAAAGACTACAAGGAGACCTTGGAGCACTGGTGGAGGAGAAGGACACATATATACATGAATGCTGTAATCTCTGGCATCCAGAGACTCTGGGAAATTGTCCCCAGTGCTAGTAGTATCACTGCTGTATGGACAACTGCATTTTTCCTGGTGATAAATAACTGATTGCCTTGGGTTTTCTGAAGCTAAATCCACTGTGTTTAGCAAATGTCTGGTCTGACTTTTTAAGGAGTTGTCTTGAGACAAGTGGTTATAATGTGCACTTAAAAGCAAGTGTCTGAATTTTCCTGAACCTCCTTAATAATAACAAATTTAAAGGGGCTGTCCATTTCACTAAAAAAAAATTGTGCCCTGGTCTTCTTTTTACATAATGCTACTGCTAAACGGGCATGTTGCCACTGCAGCCGCTGATTGGCTGCAGCAGTCCCGTTCATTTACTTACATCATTATTTAGAGCTGTCACTTCTGAAAGTTGATGTAAATGAGAGACACGTGACCTCTGCAGTCAATCAGCAGCTGCAGTGGTGACGTGCCCAATTGGAAATGATAGAATGTAAACAGAAGACTTAGAAGAGCCAGCGCTAGAACTGGGAATCGAAGGTAGGTGAATATAAGTTTTTTTGTTTTAGTGGAGCATCATAATAATTTTTATTTAGGACATGGACAACTCCTTTAAAAGAATACTCCAGAAAAATCTGACACACTATATCATAGCAAGTGCACAGCCTGCATGCATACATGAATTATACATTTGGTTTCATAAAATTCTTCTACCTTCTCCCTTGTATGACCTTGCAAATACTTTTTGTATCACTTTTGTAGAAATGTTTATTTCTTTTATGTCTTTTCCCACATTCATGTCCATAGCTAATTTCTAAGTAATGGTGGTTGCCCTTAGCAATTTAGGTTAGACATGTAAGTTAAAAGTTTACCTCTAGATCAAGGTTGTCAAACTTATTTTCACCAAGGACCGTATCAGCATTATGGTGGCCCTCAAAAAGGCCTGTTTGTAATTGTAAGACTGTATAAATGTAACTACCCCTTAACATACAGTACTTAACATACAGGTCAAATAACCTGACACACCTTATGCACAAAATGAAGTGACCAAGAAGGCTTTCTCTGGTGTATGTACCTTTTTTCTAGGTTGCTCATAAGTAATTCAAATTGCGCCACCAAAAATGTCATGGTTTATTATGTAGTCAGTAAAAGGCCAAGAAGTCCTTTAAGGTTGCATAATAGCCAGCTCTTTCTACCTCTTTAGCACCAAGTTTCCTTGCTTTGAGGATGGCTATGGTGCCAGGGCTGAGCTGTCAGAGCTGTAGCACCAATTGTGAGTAGCTGAACTGAGCAATTTGGAGATGCACAACTGAGTTCCAAATCCAAGTTGCCATCTGCTCACTGTGCTGGCACCGCCACCTCTGCCAAGCTGCATCATCCAGGGAAAGTGGAGAGCTGGTCCTTCTGTGTCCAGACCTGGTTCATTCCTGCACGCTGTGTCTCTGCTTTAGATGGCCACATGAAATGAGATTGCGGGCCGGATCTGGGCCTTGAGTTTCATATTTGTTCTTTAGATGTTTACCTATTATCTGAGCTCCCACAATATACTGCTCTCAATAGATTCTGAATTCAGCTTTCATTATCAGAAAGGAATCCTGTTTTAGATTAAAATCAGTACAAGATAAAGTAGAAAGTGACTCAACATTTTATCGAAATATAGTAAAATAGCACCAATGTTGAACCATAGTCAAGCACGTCATCCATTCGCCTGAGACATATCCTGAGTATTCATCCAGCAAGGTCCACAGATTAGTGCATGTTATATATGTGTGTGTGTATGTATGTATTGTTTTTTATGTTGGTTTGTTTCTGGTCGAAATGAAATAAACTGGTTTTAGAGTAAGATTATTCATTATGCTCAAGACTTATTTTCTTGAGACAGCGGGAGGACAAGCAGAAAAGAAGTTGTAAATGTGTGAATAAGGCTGTAGCAATTTGTAACAATCTGTCAGCTGATGCCAAGTTGTGTTTTCAAGGTTTTTTTATGTTATTCCATATCATGCAGTGTTGTATGGAAGCGAGAATGCCCTTCCACCTGCACATGCTAATGTACATTGCAGTGTGTGCTAATGAAGGCATAGTCTTATTGTTGTATGTATCATCTCCAGCATGGATAGGCAACATTGGTGAGGGCGAGATCTACTGTAGTAACATAAAAGTTGCTCAACATCTACCATGATAAAAAAAATCTCTTCTATTCAACCAAAAGAGACTCAACCATGCTAAGGTCACATACTACACTTTTCGTGGCTGCTTTAACCGATTGGAGAGTGCAGTACGAGGGTTTCATGAGCAGTGCCCCCTCCTGAACGTTCATAATTATCTTCTGATGTCTTCATAGTTAAGTATTTATTCTAAACTATTCCATCCATGTACGAACATTTTTTTAGACACATTAATTCGAGTTTTGATACCAAGTTCCTGGCACAATTCCATTCCACAATGTACAGTTTATCAATTAAATCAAATTATACATACATACATATACAGGCAGTCCCCGGGTTTCAAACGAGATAGGGACTGTAGGTTTGTTCTTAAGTTGAATTTGTATGTAAGTCGGATCAGGTATATTTATTAAATGCAACTCCAGCAAAAACAAATATTTTCTAGTTTTGGATAGTGCAGGGAACCGTTTTTACATTTGTTTTACTGTCTGTGCTCTTTTTTTAGAAGATTTCAGCTAACATTCTATATCTCATGTGCAGCTGTGGCATGCTGGCACTTGGTTATCATGGGGCATGACTCAGTGATGAATGTCAGCCACACCCCATAAGTCTCCGTTTGTAACTAGGGGACGTATGTAAGTCGGAACGATGTAGGTCGGTGACTGCCTGTATACATATTATTACATTTAGTACAATATCACAAAAGAGGTTGACAAAAGGATAAAAATAGGGTGTGTGCCTATAGGTTTTCGTTTCTGAAACTAAAACAAAAAAATAACACTTTGACAGTCTGCTCTTTTCAAATCTCACATGAACAGCACCCTTCTCAAAGAACCTCCATGTGGTTGTGACCAACAGAACAGTCAAGCCCATAATTCCTTGAAATTACTTTGGGATGCACCCACCCCCTACATTAAACTATGCCCTGCTCCTTCTTTATTTTATTTAAGAGACCTACTCTCAGTGCTATACATTAATTTAGCTGCCAGGCATAATCTTAGTCTCCTCCTACTGAGATCTGCCTGCTTGGCTAGTCAGTCCAAGGATAAGTGGGATAGGCCCAAATACAACCAGGCACCAAACAGCTACTGCCTTCACTGAGAGTCAGAATTACCAAAATTACTTATATTTGCCAAATGCCAGAATAATGAGAGAAATATAATTTTAAGGCAATTTTATTACTTTCTGCAAAGTCAAAAGTTTACATACACTAGGATTACTATGCTTTTAAACAATTTAGGACAATCCATATGATGATGTTATGTCTTTGGAGGCTTCTGTTTACTGGAAACATCTGAGTGAATTAGAGACACATCTGTGGATGTATTTTTTTTATTCACACCAGAAACACACTGGTTCTGTGTGTCATCATGGGAAAGTCTAAATAAATCAGCCAAGTTATCAGGAAGAGAATTGACCTGCCCAAGTCTGGTTCATCTTTGGGTGCAATTTCCAGATACCTGAAGACGCTTAATTCATCTGTACAATTATATGCAAGTACAAACAAGATGGGAATGTCCAGCCATCATACCACTCAGGAAGCAGACGGGTTCTGTGTCGAAGAGATGAACGTTCTTTGGTCCAACATGTGCATATCAACCCAAGAACAAAAGCAAAAGACCTTGTGAAGATGCTGGCGAAGGCTGATAAGATTGTATCATTATCCACAGTGAAACAAGTACTGCATCATCATGGGCTGAAAGTCCACTCTGCCAGGAAGAAGCCGTTACTCCAAAAGAAACATTAAAGCTAGATTAATGTTTGCAAATGCACACAGGAACAAAGACCTACATTTTTGGAGACATGTCCTGTGATCTAACAAAACTAAAATTGAACTGTTTGGCCATAATGACAATTGTTAAATTTGGAGGAAAAAGGGAGAACCTTGGAAGCCTCCCAACTGGGAAACACGGGCATGGCAGCATTCAGTTGTGGGGTTGTTTTGCTACACTTCACAAAATAGATGGCATCATGAGGAAAGAAGATTGAGTGGCAATACGGAAGCTTCTCAAAACATCAGTCTGGAAGTTAAAGCTTGGCCGGAAATGGATCTTCCAAATGGACAATGACCCAAATCATACTGCCAAACTGGTTACAAAGTTGCTTAAGGATAACCCAGTCAATGTTTCAGAGTGGCCATCACAAAGACCTGATTTCATTCCTATTGAAATTTTATGGGCAATGCTGAAAAGGCAGGTGTGAGCAAGGCGACCTACAAACATGGCTCAGTTACACCAGTTTACCTTTCCATTTCTATTTGTGCGAAGCTTGTGGAAGGATATCCAAAACATTTGACGCAAGTCATACAGTTTAAAGGCAAAGCCACCAAATACTAATGAGATGTAAGTAAACTTTTGACTTTGTAGTGATACAAATATCCTAAAAAAATTCTCTCTCATTATTCTGGCATTTGGCAAATATAAATATTTGTGGTAATGCTAATTAACCTAAAACGGGTAAGGGTTAATCTGATTTCATGACAGAGAGTGAGAAAAACATACATACGTGTCTTTTTTATATAGTTCCTCTGGCTTCAGCTGTGGACATGTGTGTGTGTGTGTATATATATATATATATATATATATATATTTATATATATATTATATATATATATATATATATATATATATATAGTGAGACAGACGATTGGTTACAAAATTATATATATGCATATATATATAATATATATATATAATATATATATAATATATATATAATATATATATATATACATATATATAATATATACATATATATATACATATATTATATATATATATATATATATATATATATATATATATATATATATATATATATATATATATATATTATATATATAATTGTGGGGGGTGACAGCTCCTAGGTAGTCTCTGGATTAGCACAGACACAGGTTTAGGTGCAAAACAACATAAAGTTTATTGTCCCTCAGACTTGAATAACGGAAAAACAAAGCATGCTTCCTTCAGCTTAGCACAGCAAAATAAAGACAGTCCTTACTTCAGGGTTTACACCCAAGCAACAAAAAACAACCTCACCGGGTCAGCAGTAGAAGTGTTCACAGACACTTGGAGACAGCTTTGCATGTCCTCACTTCAGAGAGGTTTTCAGCATAATCACCCAGCTCCGCCCTGAGCTGTGTCAGCTGCCTTATATGCCTGGTAAGGCCCGGGCTGGAGTATGGGAGCGACCGTCCCACCCAGACTTTTGGGCCGCTCCACCCGACCCAAACTACCACAAAAAAAATGGCTCCGCAACATAACATCGCTGGCAACACTCTATAGGGTTTTTTACATCACCGAGGCCAGCCACCTTGGTGATACATACATTCCATCCACGACGTCACCCCTGGGCCTCTTACATACCCCCCCCCCCCTCTGCCCCAAGCCGGGGGGGCTGGGCACCTTCTGCCACCAGGCAATGGACCCTCGACAATGCATCTGCATTCCCATGCAGCTTTCCTGGTCTGTGCTCCACATGGGAATTAAAATCTTTGAGTGCAAGAAACTACCGTGTTACCCTGGCATTGTTCCCTTTCCTTTCCCTCATCCATTTTAGTGGGGCATGATCCGATATCAACCTAATTTTTCTCGACTATGGAATAGTTCCTCTCACATGTCGATAGCTTCCTACTAAGGAACATGACCGGGTGCTCCTCACCATTTATTTTCTGAGATAAGACAGCGCCCAGACCCACATCTGACGCATCTGTCTGGACTATAAATTCTTTGTTAAAATCTGGAGCCACTAGCACCGGCTGCTTACATAGAGCTTGTTTTAGCTCTTGGAACGCCCCTTCTGCCTCGGGAGACCACTTAGCCATGACGGACTTTGTACCTTTTGTAAGGTCGGTTAATGGGGCAGCGATCATGGCAAAATTAGGAACAAATCTCCTGTAATAACCCACGATCCCCAGGAAGGCCCGCACCTGCTTCTTGGTAAGTGGCCGGGGCCAGTTCTGTACTGCCTCCACTTTGTTTATCTGAGGCTTGATTTCACCTTTACCCACAATGTAGCCTAGATACCTCGCCTCTTCCATGCCCATGGCACATTTCTTTGGGTTCACAGTGAACCCGGCTTTTCTTATGGCCCCAAGTACTGCCTGGACTTTACCCAGATGGCTCTTCCAATCCCTGCTGAAAATAACTATGTCATCTAAGTATGCTGCTGCATACTCTTTGTGGGGGCCTAAGACTCTGTCCATAGCCCTCTGGAAGGTGTCAGGAGCTCCTTGTAACCCAAACGGCATTCTGACATACTGGTAGCAGCCATCGGGGGTGGAGAATGCTGTCTTTTCTCTAGCCTCTTTGGAAAGGGGAATCTGCCAGTAGCCCTTCGTTAATTATATATATATAATTTATTGCAGTTTGGACACTAAAAATGTATACGTTGCAATATATTTTGTGTTCATTTTCACACAAAAACCTACAGAGGTGTATAGGTGTACATAATATATAGGCACACTATATATGTCGATAGATAGATAGATAGATATGATAGATAGATAGATAGATAGATAAATAGATAGATGCTAGATATATCCCAATGAACTATAAGTGTCCTTTTTTGACCATCCACATAGTTGGGAGGTATGGGTAACAGTTACCGTACTTCATTTACTTACTTTCTGTGTTTCATAGTTCTCTTCTGCATCCAAGAGGCCAGCACCGCTGCCACCAGGGGACCTGTGTAAGTGCACTGCTTGCCTTTTGGTTAAAGTGGCCTTGGTACATAACCAAGAAAAGTTTTTACATGATATTTTTGATTACTTTTTTGTACAAGTATATTCGAAGAAGCAACAAAGCATATCTGCAGCATGTTAAGGTCTCATCCTAGAAGAATTTATTCATCAGAGCAGAAGAGGAGAGAATGTGTCAGTTTGATAACAGATACAAAAAGAGAGGCCCTCAGTATTCATTTATAGTTGAACTAAACCTTCTACTTGTGATTTTTGTCATCTACAATGACTGATTTTGATTACTTATTGCTGTCAGTCACCCTTTTATGTGACACAAAAGACTGTGTCAAACAACAGATGTGTACCCTTTCACTAGAAGCCCAGGTCGTCAATTTGTCTTTTTAACTTAAATCATTGTCATCCAGAACGACAACCTTCATAGACCAACTGTGAAAGAAAAGTCATTTAGAAAACGGAAAGCTGAAATCTATAGTATGTGGCCGGTGTAAGGCATTGTGATCTACTCAGGACCTGTCAGATCTACCAGTAGATCTTAGCATCTGCAGCAACATTCTTGATACATGCAGGATGATTACAGCATTTGGATAGTAAGTATAATGAAACACTGATATAAAATATCGGTGTCAATTTATTTTGTACAAGTAGTCCCGGATACAAGTGTGGTTCTGGAAGATGCTGGACTGTCAGGTTTCATGTAGGTTATCAGATGCTACAGAGCACCTTCACCTTCCCATGTGTGTCTTGTATGGGTCAAACATGGGTTGATTTAGATAATTTGGGCAATATCTATGAATTTGCATGCGGTATTTTTTTGGCATATATTGTACAAAAAATCTGCTGCCATACTGTTCTATTGATGGCACAACACATTTTAATGTTTCTAGAAAGTTTGATGTGAAACTGTCATACATAGTTTGCTGCATTACACTCTATGCGCCAAAATGTTTGGCGCAGAACATTTTCATTCATACTGCTGCATTACACACTATGGGCGACTATGGGACACTATGGTTTATGGCGCTTAGACGCCAATTTTCTTGCGCATAAGAATAGTGTAGAATGTGCCTGATTTATATACCTGGTCTAGTGATGGTCATAGATCAGGCGCATTCTAGCGCATAAACGTCAATTATGGCTCAGGTAAACCACTTTGAAAGTGGTTTACCTGTTCCAGCAGCAATGTGCCCGGAATTGCCGTAGCGAAGCTATAAATCTATAGCTTTGTACGGTTCTGGTGCACCCCATCTCCTGCATGGCGCCCGAAATCAGACACATTACAAAAAATGCCGTGGGCGCTCTGTAATGCACCTAATATCGGAGTGCGGGAGAGTTAATACTCTATCGAACGAGGCTGCGCTAGATGTCGGGCTGAAAATACGGCAGACTTATGGCGCAGCCCCGTTCATACATGTCGCCCTATATCTATTTAAAACTGGTGTGTCAGCGGCAAGTTAAAATTATGGCGCATGCGAATTCATAGATGTCGCCGTTTATGCTTTGCTTATTATTGAGGACTTTATAGGACAATTTTGTCACTGTATAGTAGTAATATTAAATCATTGTACAGCATTGTAAATTACGTGCTATAGGACAACGTTATTTGAGTACCTAATGAGGTTTAATTACTATATTAATGTATGTAATATTATGCAAGTATCACAGCACTTTTATTTTGTACAGTATGACAGTTAATTAACGCAAAGCTATCAGCTGATTTATGCTGTCTTATCTGTGATCAGAATAGGATAGAGGTAGGTAAAACTGATCTCTGTGATATTTAGGTTTATATAACTCAAAGCAGGATTTCAACATACAAAGCAAAGAAAATGCTAAAAGAGAAAGTGAAAATACTGCTTTCCTCACCCATATACAGTGACAGGCAGTTTGTACTATACAAACACTGATAGAAGGAAAGCTTTCAATCACTGTATGCGAGGTAAGCATGACTTCCACTGTTTCTTAAGGAGTCCTGCCAGTGTTTTCATAGCTGTTTACTCAAAAATCCTGCACAAATCATAAAAACCTATACATCACGTAGTTCAGCTTCTCTCCCTCTGGATGGCATTAACCACCTGACAGGTTTACTTTAAAGGAGTTTTCTCTCCATGCTGTTTCACTGAGTTTTAGCAGTTTTGCACTTACACTGTCTCCACAAGCTGTGGGTGGTTCTACAGCACTGATTAGCATATTTAACTTCTAGTAAGCTTCTACTCTGACAGTGCAGGAGATTGTTATCTATAACAAGATTACAGATAAAGCCATGCTTTTCATTCCTCACAGCACATGTATCTTTTGTTTAATGTAGCTAATCTTGTTAGATATAATTAATTTATTTCAATCTCAGTCTATCAGTGGGATGATATTACTCTTTGCTCTCAGCTCTCTCTGCTAATCAGATAACAAATGTCTCTCTTGTATGGAGGTAACCAAAGAAACTTGAGTACACATAAAAAGCACGCTTATCTCATGACTAAAGTAAAATCTATTGACCAATGTATTTAGAAGAAGTCTTCACTTAACTGTCCCTTCATGTTGAAATCTTTGTAGTGATTAGTAAGTATTTTATGATGGTATTATTCAGACATTGTATAGTATTATGAAATACTATATAGTGCTCTTTTTGGGTTCATTATGGTGATGCTATTTAGCCACTGTATAGCATTTCATTTTTTATTAAGCACTCTATAGTGTTTTTTGGAGTTCTTAATGGTGGTTTTATTTAGACCCGGTACAGTGATATTATTTGGGTACTTTACTGGACATTTCCTAGGCTCTGTATAGTGGTTTTCTGAAAAGTAGGCACTGTATAGTACTTTCATTAGACAATGTTTGTGCCATTTTGGTGCTGTATTATGTTCTTTATATATATATTAGTGCAGTACTGTATGTCTCAGTTTATCCTTACTGTATGGCAATGTTATTATTTTTCTGAGGCAGTCTCCATTTTCCTCCTGCACACAATCTTTGGTGGGGTCTCTGTACATGTTGACTCTGGCAAACTATATATATATCTGTTTTATATATACATACACATATTTGGCTATGATCATTGAACTGCACATCACAGGCACGTTTATGATGAACACATGCTGTCAGAATTTTATGCCTTATAAGATCTTTGGCATGCTTGTTTGTTCGGTTCATTAAGGCCAGATAAAAGAGAATATGTTCGCAGCTGACTCTCTTAGTGACACTCGGCATGTTTCAGTATTTAACACTCAGCTCATTAGCGTCTGCATAAAATGTAACCATCTTGTTTATGGAGCTGTGTTTATTTATTGTGTCGCTAGTGAGGCTTAGCAAGCACCAAGGCTGCACATGTATTTGATGTACAAACAAGAAAAAATGGAAAATGCATGTGGCTAAGTAATTTAAATGGAGAAGCGTCTGATCAGAATCCCAGTAGACTCCCGGGTGTCTTTTTACCAGCTGCCTGTCAGTCACTCACTTTTCAAGGATTCTTCCTATCAAATGTTGTTTTTCCATCCATTTTCTTACTGCTGCTGAATTCTTAATTTAAAGGAAACTACTGACTCTGCCAGACTTATTATTTTATGATATTTATCATTTAACATACAAACTCTGTTTTACTCTATTTTATTTAAACCAGTTACCCTATATTAACATAAAAAGTCAATTTTCACATCCAAAAATAAACAATTCTTCATGAACATAAAATTTCTTTAAATGTGGAGTTCCCCTTTAAGCATATCTTGAATCTCAAACCCTTACAAATCCAACATTTTTTCTGTATAGTTTCATCAATAGTTTGCTTTATTATTACTAGTATGTTAGTTAATGGTTGATGTGTTAATATGTGGTGCCCGTTTCGGTCAGTTACATATTGTGTTTCTTACTCTGGTTGATTGTGGTGGTGGAGGTTTACTGCTCGATCGGCTGTGTGCATCCACAATATAATGCATGACAGCGCATCTGTTGTGATCAAAGGCTGACTATGGTGTACATTATTTATATGAAGCGTCCCTGAGGTCACCCGGTTCCAAGACCCCCATTAACTTGAAATGCTCTACCAGAGCATATAGAAAGGGACAGATGGCAGTAATAATTTGTGAGCTGCTGAATATGTTGGTGCTATATAGGTAATGTAAACAATTCATGCAATAATATAGCGATCCAATTACTCAGTAATGACAGCAAAATACATTTCTTTCCAGAGCCTCTAGTGTTCCTAAGTGGTACTGCAACTTATTATTTAAATATTTTTGGGGTAGTATTTTTGAACTAATTGAAATTCAGATTTCTAAAACTTTAAGGGGTTTTCCAATACTTTTCAAAGCTAGCCTACTGACCCATTTTATACTAATACATAAAGAAAAAAAAATTCAGTGGTCATTTGCTGGCCTCAGCAGTCATATGTCGTACTTGTAACCATGTGATTGCTGAGGCCAGTGATTAGCCTAAGGTCATGTGAGCCATGAATTAGGTGTCATTGGTTAGGAACTGGCTCAGGACCTTACAGGTTTCCTGGTGCTGGAACAGAAATGACTGGAATGGTAAGCACCGGTTAACTTTTTATTTTAGCACCATATTGGTTGCAGGGAAGTTTTTACAAATATTGGAATACCACTTTTGTCAGATTTAGGGTCCAGGAAGTTTTTAAGCTTAGTTCATACCTGCATCGGAGCTTCTGTTAAGAACCTTTTTCACAGATTTCGTCAGGAAAGATGGAAAAAATTATTTTCTTTTCATTAAAACGATGGACACCGCAACGGAAACCTTGCGGACCACATTGTTGTCAATGGTTGTCTAGTGTGAAATGTATCTGGTTCCAGCTCAGTAATAGAGGTTCCAAACAGAACCTCTGATGCAGATGTGAACAAGGCTTAGATGTTTTAGAGGTTCTTTCCAAGACGCAGTGCTGTCTTACATCCCTACCTATAGTAGTGTATTGACATCACAGGATCCTGCGACCTGATGGACTCATCTTTACATCTTTGTTTGAGGGACGTAAGTCATACTTGTTTTGATGTTGATGTTGTATACTTTTGGGCAGTCTTATTTTTAGTCTGTATTCCCTGATGAACCCATATATTCTGTGGGAGAAACGCGTTGGATGTTATATTTTGTAATAGGGAGTGCCTTGTTGTTAGACTGTTAGTATTTTTGTTGTCCGGTGTGTGACACAGTGGTGTCTAGTGTATTTTTGGGTACTGTCAGATTTAGGAAGGGTGTTCCGGTGTGGGGTCGCCCCTTTCAGTTCCGGTGCCCTGCTTATAGATATTAGGTGTCAATGCTCTGTGGTTTAATTTACTTTATAGGCAATAGGTTCATGATTATGGTTTTTTTTTCGTTTTAATTTATATATAATAAAAGTTATTTTTTAGTGTGTATTTGAACCCATAGGCATTCATTTCTTCTAGTGGTTTGATACAAGACGCCGTGCCACTCTTGTTGATGAGCTGCTTGTGGTACTACAGCTTACCTACATACAATGCTCTAGGTGTTCTAGAGTTTCTTTCCCAGACACAGTGCCACTCTTGTTGACAAGCTGCTAGTGGTACTACAGATTACCTACATACAATGCTCTAGGTGTTCTAGAGTTTCTTTGTTGACAAGCTGCTTGTGGTACTACAGCTTACCTACATACAATGCTGTGGGTGTTCTAGAGTTTCTTTCCCAGATACAGTGCCACTCGTGTTGACGAGCTGCTTGTGGCACTGCAGCTTACCTACATACAATGCTCTAGGACTGATCGAGAGTATCTATCTCAGATACAGTGCCACTCGTGTTGACAAGCTGCTTGTGGCACTGCAGCTTACCTACATACAATGCTGTGGGTGTTCTAGAGTTTCTTTCCCAGATACAGTGCCACTCGTGTTGACGAGCTGCTTGTGGCACTGCAGCTTACCTACATACAATGCTGTAGAACTGTTCTAGAGTTTCTTTCCCAGATACAGTGCCACTCGTGTTGATGAGCTGCTTGTGGTACTACAGCATAGCTACATACAATGCTAATAATAACCATAATCATACGAATGTATAAATTAAATGTTTTTCCTTTTTTTCTTCTTCAGGATCAATAAAGAATAACTGAAAAAAACAGAGAAGAGCGTTATGGATATAACCTTTGGAATAACACTTGCTTGTTGGATTTGCGACTAGCCTGTGGTTTTGCACTATCTTGAGTGGCTTAGAATAGGGAAGAAGGACCGCTGAACCAATACTACCAAAAATGAAGAAGGACTTTTGTTTACATGGCATTCTTTTATGCCTGGGCATCGCATACTGTAGTCATGTCGCATCCACAAGAAGGAGCAGTAAATTAAGGCAGTCATTTCATGGTCACCATGAAAAGGGCAAAGAAGGACAAGTCTTACATAGGTCCAAGAGGGGATGGGTATGGAATCAGTTTTTTGTAATAGAGGAATACACTGGACCAGATCCTGTGCTTGTTGGACGGGTAAGACTTGTTTACTTATTTAGAGTTATAACTACTGTTCCTGGTACATTATCATATTCCATGGGTTTGTCCACTTGTGTCGTAAGGCTCAGCTTGCTATTGCATCTCATCCTTATTTACGTAAATGGAGCTAAACTGCAATCTCAGACCTAATCCATGAGCAGATTAGCTACTGACCAAATGTTAGTAAAATAATAATAATACAAACTGTATATGGCATTATTTGTAATCTCTGTATATATTATATTGAATGTATTATACAGGATATACAGGTACAGTATAAACTTATGCAGAGCCGGTACAGCAGGTAGGTGAACTTAGGTGCCACTCCATCCCAGGCAGGAAGGGGGCGCAAGGAGGCAAGAAGTAGGCTAAATTTTTCCATTAGGGGGCACTGTGTGCCTTATAGCTTATGTGCCTATTTAGCTACTATGCTTTTGCCTTTTTGGTCATTAATTTGTGTTATCAATGACAGCGGCTCATTAACATTTTGTTTGTTAGATCTCACTCATTTTGTTGGGAATCAGTAACATTCAATGTCTCCAGAGACAGACAGACTGTCTCTTCAGAGTCTTCTTTAGTGGAAACAGAAATTAGACAGTTCAGATTTTTACCTGTCAGATCCTTAGTTGAATCCTGGGTCTGTCTGCTACCTAACGTATATTCCCCTTCCCATTTCTAAAATGGAATGGAAGAGCTAAGGATGTTTGTCAGCCGTCTGATGTCTATGACCCACTTAATGCATATTTTTAGTTAGTGGGACTTCTGCAGAGCAGACAAGAAATGTTCTACTGCACAGAGGTAAAACCATTTGGCAAAAGTAGGGCTCATATATTAGGTAACATTGCCATGTTTAGTAACCACTCATAGCTGTAAAATATTTTCATTGTGTATAATTTATTATTTTATCACTTTATAAATGACATTGTTTTGAATATTATTAATGCATGTGTTATTAATGAAATGACACTGGAAAGTATGAGTCAGATGTTACAGTGTTAAAGATAAAAATGTTTGAGGTTATTGTTTAATGGATTTACAAGTGCTTTAGCATTTGATTGTCACTTTAGCCTCTGTACTAACTACTTGACACTGACTATGAGGGTGTTTATAGATTGTCCTTGGTAGGTTGGATTTTGAGTGAAAATGACAAGATGACTGATTTAAAGTAATTCAACTCTGTTGTTGTTTAGTAACTATGCAGATTATAATGTGTTTTACAGAGAAGCACTACAGTATATTTAGTGTTTTATACTAGTAAATACCCTGTCCCAGGACAATGACTGTGATAGAAAATGCATCTATTTAAGGGCAGAGTTCTTGTCCCAAGACAATGAAAGCAAGTTATATATAAAGTATATATAACAAAAGTAAGTACGGTACATTGTTGTAAATATTGTATTATATCTTTTCATGGGACAACACTGAGGATATGATACATTGATACAATGTAAAGTAGTCGGTGTACAGTGTAATTTTGCTTTGTGCTCAAACTAACTCAATACACAGCCGTCAATGTCTAAACTGCTGGCAATAAAATTAATTAAGTGAAAATGGACAAATTGTGCCCAAAGTATTAATATTTTGTGTGGCCACCATTCCTTTCCAGGACTGCCTTATATCTCTTGGGCATGGAATTAACTAGAGCTTCACTCAAATCCTTTTCCACTCTTCTATGATGACATCACATTGCCGGTGGATGTTTGAGACCTTGCTCTCCCCCCACTTTTTTCCCCCTTTGAGGATGCCGCCCAGAAAATCAACGGGGTTTTTAGGGGGAAAGACATGTTTTGGCCAGTCCAGCTTTCCTTTATCCCTCATTTTTTTTAACAAGGCAGGGGGTGGGTTTTGGGAGGTGGTTTGGGGGCCCCGTTAAATTTTTGGAAAATACGCCCCACCTCCCCATTTTTCCAAAAAAGGGAAAGGGGATAAAGCTCTGCTCCGGGAAATTTCACAGTCCATTTTAAAATTTTAAAGGTTTTCCCCCCAAAAAAAAAAAAAACTGTACCCTTCCTCACACCCCAGCAGCACCCATGCGGGCCCCAAACCAACATTTTCCCCCCACCCCCATGTTTTTAATTTACCCAAACCCAACTAGTTTTAAACTACTCCTCCCCCTGGTTCCCAAACCAAAAACTTGAAAACCATCTGAACCAAATAAATTTATCTTGGTCCCCCGACCACAGGAAAGTTCCAGAACCCCCAATGCCCTTTTATTTTTGTTTGTTTTTCAGCAAATTTTTTGGGTTTTCCCTTTGTACCCATTTTTTAGAGTAGGCTTTGTTTTTGGGATAACACCCAGGGCAGACCAAATTGGATGTATTTGTGTGGCATAGGGTTTTTGAGCACTGACAACACTGCAGCAATGTTTGCAGCACTCGTAATGCCCTTTTTTTAAAAAAGACAATCTCGGATAAGATGCGAGCACATGCACTCAACTTCTTTGGTTTGACCAGGGGGGCCCCTGTTCTGTTTTGGAACCTCCTTTTTAAAAACTGCTGTATGGTCTTTTTCGACCATGCTCCCAGCTCATTTTTGTAGGGTTTTGGGGCAATCACTTGAGCCTAGGGAAATTTTTTGGTAGAGAAAACAATTTTTTTTTTCAAATGGGCAGCCCGTTTTTTTTCCATGAGGTGCCATGTTGAACTTCTGGTGACCAGTATGAGAGAGTGTGAGAGCGGTAACACCAAATTTAAAAGACCTGTTCTCCATTCACAATTGAAACCTTTTAACACTAAGGAGTCACATGATACCATGGATGGAAAATGGCAATTTGGGCACAATTTTTCCTTTTTCACTTAAAAGGTGAAATCATTTTTGGTTGCCCAGAGGTTTAACATAGAATCTTTTTGTTGAGTTTTTTTTGGGGGGCCAACCCCCAAATTTACATTGTTTTTTCAAAACTGTACACTGACTACTTTATATTGTATCAGTGTCATAATTTCAGTGTTGTTCCATGAAAAGACATAATACAATATTTACAAAACACGAGGAGTGTACTCACTTTTGCGAGATAAATGTATATAAAAAATCCCCTCAATGGAATTGCTTTTGATGGATGGCTCCCTTCCCGGCCCAAATTGATTGGTCCTCCCACAAACATGTCTTAAAATTCCTTTTACTGGGCTTCAATGTGGGGCTACTTTTGAATGTAGGAAAACACCCACATTGTAGCATATATCTACCCCAAACCTCACCCACAAGCTACAGGGGCAAATGGAGGATTTTCAAAGATGGGTTTCCAACTAAGGCCTCATTTACATAACGCTTCCTGGCTCAGTCACAAAATTTCCCCCTACACAAAACCTTTTTCCCCATAAACTGTAAAAATACTGCAGTTGGGGAAACCCCGGAAACCCGGGTGCAGATAAAACCTTTTTGTGCATTTTTCTGATACATTTGTTTTGCTATTGCTGATTTCTTCTGAATCTGATATATGAGCCCCAGTTACAGGGGGGAATAAAAAACCCCCCGCTCTGACCCGCAGCTCGATTTTTGGTTTTTACAGCTGGATCCCACTCCTTTTATTTTCACAGTTCCCCTTCCCCCCAAACCCCCAAAATAGACTAAGCACCCTTTAAAAATTTTTCTGTGACCCCTCCCCCTCATACCCTTAATAACTGCATACCCCCTTTCTTCACAGGTCCCAACCTTCCAACCCGTTACTTCAAAAAAGGGTTTTCCCTTTTTCTCCTCCCTTTTTTGATGTTTTTTGCAGGGTAGTATAATTAAAACCTGTAGGGTCTGTGGTGATTTTCATAGTGCATTTCTCAAGTCCCGTAAAAGGGAAAAAATAATTACAGCTACAAAATGTAAAACAAAAAATGTTGGGCTCTTTTTAGTTTTGCTGTAATGTTTGTCCCTTTTCAGAGTAAACTTCCCGCTGTTTTTTTCCCCTCCCTACCCCCTCTTCCCCCTTCCTAGTTTGGATTAAACCCCGGGAAAATATTTGGGAAACCCCTATAAAATGCCTTATCGTGTCCCTGGACAGTTTTTAACCAAAAAAACCATGGGGAGGGATTTATTTGCAAAAAACTGACACCCCCGGACTTTCAAAAACTACAAATAAAAAGGCCAAAAGTATTTGGGACCCCCCCGCAATTCGTCAGAAAATACTCAATTTTTTTCCTGAAAATGATTGCAATTCCCCAAAATTTTTTTTGGTAATTTTTTTTCATTTTTTTTTTGCTTGCAATGAAAAAAAACAAAAAAAGAAAAGAAAACAAAAATCAAATCATTGATCAATTTTACCCCCAAAAATTCAGAAATGGGCCCGGGGCAAAAGTATTTGGGAAACCCCCACCCTTTTACCCTTTGGGAACAAAACCCCTTTTTGACAAAATAACCAAGGGGAACAACCGCTTTCCCTTTAAAAAACAATTAAATTTTCGGGACAAGCCCCAAATGGAATTTTTTAGACCATTCTTCCCTTTTGGGAAACTGGGTCCAGGTCCCCGAGATTTGAAGGGTCCTTCTCCAAACTCCATTTTGAGATCTCTCCCCAGGTGTTCTATGGAAATTCCCGGCTGGACCTCATTGCTTTGGGCCCCTTTAGAATCTCCAGTGCTTTTCCCCCAAACCATTTTCTAGTGAATTTTTTAAATGTGTTTTTTGGGCCCTTTGGGGCCTCTGGAAGAAACCCCTGACCCTTTTTAGTGAGACCCAGCTTTTCCCCACACTGGGCCCCCACCCTTTTCTGGGAAAAATTGTTGGTAGTCCCTTTAGACTTCATAAAGCCATGGGACAAAAGGGCAAGGGAGCCCCGTGCCAAAAAGGCAGCAAAGCAACCCCCAAAAAAAATCAGGGAACCTCCCCCCATGGGGTTTTTCTGTAAGACCCTTTCTTTTCTTTGAAAGCCCCTTTTTTTTTGAATTCCCTTTTTTTTTCTCAAAAAGCTCTCTTTTTTTTCCCCATCTGACCAGAAACATTCTTCCAAAACTTTTTTAAGGGCTTTCCCCTTTTTAATTTTTGGGGCAAACCCCCCAGCGGCTTTTTTATGTCTCGGGAAAGAAGGGGGGGTTTTCCGGGGAAACCAAACCTTTACGCCCCCTTTTCATTCGACGCCGAGGGATAGTAGGGGTTTGACACAAATTATCCCCCCCCGGACGCAGGGCAGCTTGAACTTGTTTGGAGGGTTAGTCGAGGTTCTTTATCCACCATCCGAACAATCTTGTTTTTAAAATTCTTTTTTCAAGTTTTTTCCCGCCCACATCAAGGGGGGGTTGGGGCCACAAGTCCCCGGGGCTTTACATCTAGGGGGGGTTACCCAGTGCCATAGGGTTTGGCCACAGGGGAAAAGGGTTTTTAAAATCTAGGGAGGTAGCCACAGTGCCAGGGGCTTAAATTTCTTGATGACACTGCGCACGGGAAAGCCCAAAAGGAACATTAAAGGCCCTTTGGAGATGGACTCGTAGCCTTGAATTCTCCCCTCCCCCTTCCCTCATTTTTGGGAATTCTCCATTTCCTTAGACAGTTTTTTGGGGTTTTCCTTTCTTTTCCCCCCCCCAATGTGGTCACAAAAGGACACAGGACAAGGTTGGGGTAAAATTTTAATTTACATGTCAACTGGCTGCAAGTGTGTTTTATTATTGCAACACCTGTTAGGTGCCACGGGAAAGGGTTTATATTTTTCCCTGTTAATTACACAAATTAAGAAGCATAACTTTAATTTTTCCAAACATTTCCCAAAATATTTTTGGTCCACCCCCCTTTTTATTTTTTCCCTTTTAAATTTAAATCCTTTTTGGGCTTCATGACAATTCTTTTTTGTTTTTTCCATTAAAAACAAATTAAATGAAGACCCTAATACAAAAAAAATTTGGGTGATTAAAAATTGGGCTTTCAGGGGGAAAGCCGAATACTACCCGACAAATTTCCCCCAAGGGGGGCCAATAAGTGTATATATATATAAAAAATAAAAATATATATATATAATTTTAAATTATAAATATAAGTATATAAAATATATAAATATAAAATTTTGAAAAGAGGAGAGGGGGAAAATCTCAAAAAAGGTGATATATTATAATATATAAATTTTTTTTAAGTAAAGTATAACAGTATTTTAAATTATATATCTAATTGGGGTTGGTTATATTAAAATATAATATATATAAATATATATAAATATAAATAATATATATTTTATATATTTTATAAATAAAAATTTTTTTTCGGGAAATTCCCAGGGGTTGAATTTGGGGTTTGTTTGGGGGGGGGCCCTAAACTTTCCCCCCTTAAAATTTTAAAAAAGGGGTTCGCAAGTATAGGTTTAAGTGGGCAAATTAATTTGCCAATTTTGAAGCAAAGCCCAAATATTTCAAATCGTTGCAATTTTAATTTTTGCGGGTTTTTCGGGCATGGGGAATACTATAGAAAACATTGTGTATGTGTAAACCTATAGGAGCTTATCATAATATCCACTTTTGAACACCATTTTATTTTACATAATTTAAAGGGAAATTAAAAAATTACTTAAAAATATAATTCTTATAATGGGGGTTAAATTCTTTTTTTTTTTTTTACAGATTTCCTTGTGTATGTGGAAACGTTTTTGAGCTTATTATAATAGCCACCTTTGAACACCCACTTTGCTTTAAATTTTAAATTTAAAAAAAAGTTCATAATTCTGTCAAATTTCTGTAGGGGTGAGCTTTCCCTTTTTTTTTCACGAAATTTTCCCTTTGCACAAGTATGTGGAAACTTTTTGGAACTTATCATAATGTCCACCTTTGAACACCATTTTATTTTACTTAATTTACATTAATTCAAATTTGTGAGATTAAATATTTCAGCTTCAGATTCACACTTCCTGTTTAGGCTGTGGGCGGATTTAAACATTTTATTGGGATATCAAAATTGGGTACACCTATTGGCCTTTTTTCAAATTTAAAAAGACTTCAGGAGATGTGAAATTTTGAAATAACACAGGATACAGTGCTCTAGGGGGGAAAACATTCAAAGCTCTGTTCCCTTTAAAATTACACACAGCAGGGGGGACAATTTCCATGGATGGACAGCAGCTTTCCAGCAATCAAAATAAAAGAAGGGGAGGGGATGGTCGATAACAAAAAAACTTGTGTCCTCAGAAAAGATACAATTTTCTCCTCTTCCCAACCCAAAAAAAAATAAAAAAACATTGTTTTTTTAAAAAAGTCCTTTTATTTTAAAACCCTTTCCCTATATGTTGAAAGATAATCATTCTAGTGAGGAAGCCCCTTTAAAAGTGAGCCTCATGGCTACCTGCAGGAAATATTGAAGTTTTCTGCATAGTGATATACATTGAACTTACTAATAAATGTCTATGCAGAGGAGTTAAAGGAATTTGGCCACAAAGTAAAATGTATGTGGCATGCTTGCAAATTATGTATCATTTTTGTTTTAGCTGTTACCTTAGTGATCCATAGTATACAGCTCATCTCCAGGGGGTATTACCAGTGACAAGAGCTCCTCAGTCCTTGCCGCACATGCTCACACATTACCTCTCCTCTCAGGCAGCTACTGTCAGTCTCTTCCCTGCTTAGTAATCACACACTCACTGCTGAGCGAATGTTCAACCCCAGCTGCTGTCATTATACTCTTGTCCTCTGTACTCCTTTGTACTTAGTCAAACAGTGCAAATAAATAAAAAGAAAAAAGAAACCTCAATGAGGTATGCGCATCGAGAGAAAAAAAAACAAAAAACTATATGTTTGGGACCCTTACAGGGGTCTGAACCTAGATCTCCTATGTTGGAAGCCAGAAGCTCTAATCACTCAGCTGCTTTGCAAATACTCACAGCTCTTTACATAGACAGGCCTTTGTTTGACTAGCGTGAGCACGCTGTGGGCACAGGGATGGTGATGTCAGCCTGCTGGATCATATGATATGCAGTTCAAACAAATCATACACGCCTCCTTTTGAGTACACTGAAAGCTGAAGCAGGATAAAGCAGGTATGAAATGACTTTGTGGCAAAACCCCTTTAATTCTCTGTATCAGGAAAATAGAGCTTCAAATGTTATAAAGATATATGAAGAAATTAAACAGCACAGAATTTAGGACCTATAAAGAACATGATAAGAAAAGGAGAGATTCACTTTAGACTATTCTCGCTGATATACTAAATATATTTCAGTAGCATTGAGAACATAATCAATTATATTGTTTTAATAACATTGTTACAGATTGAGAGTTTCAAAGGATTCAAGATTTATGAAAATAGTTTGTGCTTACAAAAATGATTACACAGATAATGTGTGTATTTCCCATACAAGACCTTGGCTGGTCTCCCACAGGGCCAGAGTAAATAGATTGAATCATTTATACAATGTTTAGCCGTCCCATACTGCTTTATTTCTGAGTTTTGATTGTTTTGGTGCTTATTCTCAGTTGGGTGTCAGGAAAATGTTTATCAGTGAAATCATCTCTGAATTCGGTCAGTCACTGTTTATTTGGAATGTGCGTGCCTTAAAGACGATAGTAATATACATGGAAGAAAAATCTGCTTGTTAAAATGTCATTGTGTTGTAAGTGGTGTTATTTATTTTCATTAAAACATATATTTGGTGAGAAAAAAAATTTATAAATATATATATATTTATATATATATATATTAAATATATTATTTATATATATATATATATATTATATTTTATAGTGACCACTCGCTGGAGTCCAGACGCCCTCCTGGGCCGTTCGGGGGTTACTTAGCTCACGGTCCCGTTTTTTTGTAAAAGGTATTGGACCCCAAACACCGGCTTTTTTTTAAAGACTGGCCACCCCCGCTTTGCGGGCACAAAAAAAGGTAAAAAGCAAAAAAAAAAGAAATCAAAAATAAACCTCTGTCTGGCCACAACTAGACATTTACAGTATGCCCTCAAATACCATGGGTCTGTGCCTACACTTTTTCCCGACAAAAGGGGGGCGGGTTTTGTCATTGCCCCCACGGCGCATGATGACATAGCACCCCGCCTTGGGGCCTTGGGATTTTCTCTTTGAGCAGGGAACGCTCGCTTCCATCCGAAATTTATCATCAGCTGTATCGCTCCCAGAGGGGGCTGAGAGATCAGCCCCCAGGGCCAGGGTTTTTATATATATTATAAATATATATTTTATAATTTGTCATGACAAAAGAAAGGGTAGGTGAACGTATGGGCGGGGTTGGTCACCACAAGCAGGGGTAGGGAAAGTATGCTTTGGAGGTTGGTCCTAACACTTCAGAGGTCCTTAGCAGAGAGAGATCATGTGCGTCCCTGTAAACACAAAGAGTTTTAAAGGTATGATTTGTTTTGCAGATCTGTATAGGTCAGAGGTAATAATCTGCAGGATTTCACGTGTGGAAACGAAAAAAAAAATTAAACAATCTTTGAGAGCCTGAATATCAAATGCCATTTAATTACAAGTAGTAAGAGAGGGAAAAAAAGAGTATACATTTGGGATTACCTTAGCTTTCCCTTCCAACAAAAGTGGAAAACCCTTTTCCCTTTTCCCCCATCACACAGAATAAATTCTCACGTCCCACCTTTGGGGCGTGTCTGCCAAAGAAGCCCCCCCCTGCTGGGGGGAAAAAACACACCCTCCATTTAAAAGGGTCTGCTTGGCAACCTTAAAAAAACGCTGCCAAATGTTTAACAAGAATCCCCCTTTTAAAGGCCCCCCGGGCCCCAAGAAATGCATACCCTCCCCAAGAATGTATCACCCCGGCCCGCTTTAAAACTGTCCAAATATGTCCCCACCCAGACCATACTTCTAACCACCCTCAAGCACACCCGATTAAGCCCAGTTTCCTCCTGCCAACCAATGCCAAAACAGCGGAATTTTTTAATCAGAATGAGATGGGGCCCTCTCCCCTAAAAAGTATGAAAGCCTGTGGAGGGGCTCTTGCCATGTAAAAAAAGGGGTTTGAGGCAGCAAAAAAAAGATTTCAAATTGATCACCATCTGTAAAAAGTTTCATTTTTAACAAAATCAGAAAAATATAGGTTAGTGGGTTATTATTTTAAAATTTTAATTTTTGATTCTATTAAATTTTTAAAAGGGCATATGTTAATATTTTTTTTGGGTATTAAAAATTTTGTTTATATTAAAATATGATACTTTTTATATCATTTATATAATTTAATTTTTATTTTTTTTATAAACATAAAAATTACTTTTTATTATTGTATTGGGGTAAAATTGAGAATAAAAGGCTTTTTTTTTTCCTAATGGGAAATCAGGCCCATTCGACTCCGCAGGTCAGGCAGACCGATTGAAATAGGTCTGTGTTTGGCATAAGTCCTAGTTTTGTGACCCACATCCATAACACCCCCGAAAACCCCCTTTTTTGGCGCATTAAAAAATGTCGGATCTGTGAACAATGGCCCCAAACATGTTTTTTGATGGCCAAACAGTGAAAAATCTTTCTTTGGTGCTTTTTCGCCCGAAAAAAAGGTGAAAAAAAACCCTTTTATATCACAACCGGCCACTTTATTAGGTACACCATGTAGTAACGGGGTTGGGCCTCCTTTTTTCCCTTTAGAAAGCCCCCAATTTTTTTTGTGGCATAGATTCACAAGGGGTTTCAAAAATGTAATTGGTTCCAAGGGGCCCCAAAGAGTGCCAAGAAAATATTCCCCCCCACCTGACACCCCCCCAGCCTGAACCCTTTTTACAAGCAGGTTTGGGTCCCCTGCTTTTTGTTGTTGACCCAAATTCTGACCCCACCTCCAATGTCCAGCAGAAAATCGAGACTCTCAGCCGGGAAAAGTTTTTCAACTTCTACTGTCCCCAATTTCGTGGCTTGGGCAAATTGGAGCCTCGTTTTCCCGTTCTTAGTGAAAGGGGGCCCCTGTGGGTCTTTGTGCTGTAGCCCCTCTGCCTCAAAAGTTCGCCGTACTGTGCGTTCAAGGGTGCTCTTCTTGCCTCCCTTTGGGTTTTAACGGGTGGGTATTGAGTCAAATTTGCCTTTCTATCAGCTCGAACCAGTCTGCCCATTCTCCTTTGACCTCTGGCATAAACAAGGCTTTTCCCGCCCCAGGACTGCCGCTCACTGGATGTTTTTTTTTTTCGGACCTTTTCTCTGAAAAACCCTAGAGATGGTTATGCGTGAAAACCCCAGGAGATCAGCAGTTTCTGAATTCTAAAGACCAGCCCTTTCTGGCACCAACAACCATGCACATTCAAAGGCACTCAAATCACCTTTCTTCCCATACTGATGCCCCGGTTTGAACTGCAGGAGATTGTCTTGACCATGTCTACATGCCTAATGCACTGAGTTGCCGCCATGTGATTGGCTGATTAGAAATTAAGTGTTAACGAGCAGTTGGACAGGTTGTACCTAATAAAGTGGCCGGTGAGTGTATGTCTCCCATAGTTTTGAGCAAAAATGTGCTAAGGGCCTCAAATTTTCATATGTACAATACGGAGCAGAAATGCACTTTGAAAGAATTCACATATACAGTGTTCATCTGCCTCTTGTAAAACATTGAAATTGCCAGGGATTAAAAAAAAGTATTTATATAAAGACATATATAAATGTATAAAAGAGTATATATAAGAGACATATGTAAGAGTATAAAAGTATTTATATAAAGACATATATAAGACATATATAAGACCATGATCTGATTATGAAACCTCATGGTTATACAGTTACCAAATAATACTGCTATACATGGCAAAAATTTTATCACCATACCTCCGACTGCCTAATGGATAAGACAGCCCTGCCCACATCTCAACTGTATGACTTTTGTCAATAAACAAGTGCCTTGCACCTGAAGTTTTCTCCTATTACAAGCAGCATCTTCTATTATATGTATCTTTTATTTTTCTTTCTTTTTTTCATCTTACTTGAGGTTTGTAAGAACATTTGATACTTTTCTATGACTGTCCTCTCATCCAGTAAATGTAATAGTCCCACACCTATCAGGATCCTTTAATGCACGATTAAAAGAATTTTATTTGAAATCCATCAGAGGTAGTAAAACAGTTTGTAAGCATTTAACTTCCACATCGCTGTATCTTTTTTCATGATGTACTTTATTAATGTGCTTACGATTTATGCATGAATGAACACTAGTGCAGGCCAAAAAAGGTCAGCCTGCCGTATTCACACTTACAATATATGCATTAGTGTATGTATCATTTTGCTGTATGAGTGCTTTTTGCATTTTTTTGTTCTTATTGCAAGATGTTGTGGCCAGTTTAGAATTTCATCATTGTATATATTAAAGAGAAACTCAAGGCAAAGTCTACCTGTTTGAGGGCATGAGAGCATGGCGCATGTCAACAGAATTCTCTCTTTAACTCACTATATCTTGCTTCTTACTGTCACTCACTGTACTAGACATTGTAGGGCAAAGTAGGGAATTATTAATACTGTCTAAGTTAGTATACAGAAACTTAGGCTACAGAAAAATGTGCCAGATGTATCACTGTGGCTCAGCTGTATGATAGATTTGGTGTCTATTTAGCCTAAGGGTGACATGTATGAGAGGGTTTTTTACCCTTTTTCTGGCGTACGATGCAATTAACTGAGCCATCTACGATGTCTAATGCACCTAATAAATGTTAGGTGCATTGTTCGTAAGACTCGACACTTTCTATTGCACCTAACATGAAGGGGTGTGCCGCACCACATTTGTAAGACTAGACACATACGGTATATGAATGTGGTTCAGTAAAGCTAGGCGCATTACTGCTCCGACAGGCAGACCTATGTGAATGTGGACTGCCTGAGCCTGAAGAGTCGAAGTGAAGCTAGATTTGCTGTAAGGTGCAAAAATGTCCAATATTTCTCAATTTACACCAGTACAATAATAAAAAGTAATTTCTAATAATTATCAACCTGTATAAAATTAAATTATTTAAATGTAATAAAAAATTTTATCAAATAAAATTAATATAAAAATGTAAACTATCCCAAAAAATTAAAAATATATCCTATAAAATGTATTTAAATTTAAAATAATCTAATATTAATCTCACTGATGTTGTTCAGTTTTTTTAAAATTTTAATTTTGACGACATTAAATTTGAAATGTATTTTTGCTGTTTTCACCCTTTATTCTACATACAGCAAGAGCCAGCACAGCACTGGCATTGCTGGGACCTGTGGTCCTCCAAGCAGGATCAGTACCATAGTTTCTATTCACTGCATGCCATTCTAATGACTTCTCTTATTTCCAGCCTGTTTATGACCTTAATACATGTTAGGCACATTATTATGCGCCTAAGTTCTGTAATGCGCCTAACACTTTGACGAGGCGCGTCAAACTTTATACACCATTTATGAACGTACAAAAACCACTTTCAGACATCAGACACATTAAACACTGAAAATGAGACTCGACTATTCACTTTGACGCGCCTTCCTTCACACATGTCGCCCTTAGTGTACACTATCCATTGGTTCAGTTTTAGCTAATAATTGTGCAAACATTTGGCGCCCAGCAATGCATAAAAAACCGTGCCCGTTTTCCACAAAGCCATTCTGTTAGACACAGCACAGAAGTGTCTAAAAACTATCTAAAACTCAAAATAAATGTGATGTAAAGCATGCACGCCGGTGTTTTGCCCAAACTGCACAGTTGCCATAGTAAATGTGTCCCATTTTGTCAGTTTCACTTGCAGTGTTTCTGCAATGTAAACAATTGTATGGTGGGAATTTATACAGTAAAGAAAATGTACATCTCACATATGATGAGGTTTCTGATTAAAGCTACAGTTTAGGATATAAAAGGAAAGAACTTAAAAAGATCACAGCACAATTTTACTGACTAAATCACTACTGTGTGTTACAGGAGTGACCTGCTTAAACAATGGGGTTGATATGGGAATTTTGAGTTCAATGCAGTCAATTACACGCTATAATTCAGGGTTCATCATTCTGTCTGAAAGCTACAGATAGCTGGATAGCAAAAATATTGTCTATGGGTTTTTCTAGCTGTATCATGGAAATGCATAGATACCCATACAATACCTCCATAGGTCATCAGTTTTATATAAGTTCAAAGGATTTTTCCGCACAAAAAAAAAGCACATAATACTTCTTATGGAGGTATTCCTAACTAACTGTATGGAAATCATAATGTTGTGTACAGAGGTAACATCTCACAGTGCATATAGTTCCTTTATCTCCTTAATGCAACTTTCTAGGGCTTCCCCTTAAGAAGGATCATCTTCCTCGAGGTGTGTTGTAATTATCAGGTAGTTTATACTGCCCTATCAGAGAGGAGGATATGAAAGAGGGAGAAAAGCTGAGCTCTGTGATATATAAGGTTATGTGATTTAGGGCAGGATTTCTAAGGCAAAAGCAGAATAAATCCTTACTGGACTCCTTAAAGAGGTATCCCTATTTCATTTATTTGCTCTAAAATAGTAGGCAAAGGTGAATAAAGACTATTACCAAATACCATGCCGGTCTGATTTTGCTTCTTTTCAGATGTAGAGCAGTTCTTATCTCCTGCTTCTTTGCAGAAGGTTTCCTTGAAGATAAAGAAAGAAAGAAAAATATAAGCAGTTTTTAAGTGTATATCTTAAAGTAGCTTTAAACATGATTTTTCTGTTTTTATTTATAGTGCCCACTTTCAATGTTCATGTTTAAGAAAAAACTTATATTGTGTTTCTCTGCCTTAGTTTAACAATGATAAAAATAAGGTTTATGCCCTTTTTGCCCTATGTTTTCCCACTCAGTTCCCAATTTTGCCTTGTCACATTAAACATGCTATCTGATCTGCTAGTAGCATATTATAGAGCAGGATCACATTGATACATTGATAGTTTTGCAGGGAACAATTCAGCAGAATTAGTATTTTTTTTCATTTAAATCCCTGCTTATCCTGGGTTAAAGAGTCCAGTAGGCAGTGTTATCAGTGATTGTCAGCTATCACTGTATGCACACTCCTATAAGGAAGGCTGTAAATCACTAATAAGACCACCCACTGGACTCCTTAAATAAGAATAAGTAGGGATTTAAATGAATAAAATACTACTGAATCTTTCTCAACAAAATTATATATCAGCCTGCTCAGCTCCTCCTGATCTATAACATGCTGCCAGAAGATCAGATAGCATGTTCAGTGAGACTGGTTTTCATTAAAGACTTAAAAGGGTTGTCTCACTTCATTAATTCATGTTACCACAGTCCTGTTTTCTTGGTTTCACTGTGAATTCAAGGGCGTGTTTACTGGCTTCTATTAGGCTGCAGTAGAAGCCAGGTCTGTAGCTATAGCAACCCGCACTGGCAGCCTATTAGGAGAGATCAAACAGGTCTGGAGCTATAGCGACCACAGGAGCTGATGCAGCCCATACAAGAGGGGAAATCTCAGAATAGGTAGGACACTGTTAATGGACACATATTGCAAAGTGACTTCTTTTTGCAAGATCTTTAACATAAAAAGCAAACCTTGTAGTGAGACAACCCCTTTAATTGAGCTGAGACTAACTAGTTCATGGGATATTCTTTGACCGCTTTACTGCATATTATGGTTGTAAAGCAGTATATTCTTAGCAACCAGTCTCTTCTATGTGGCTCAGCTGTTTAACTGGCTGCAAAATAATTTAGAACTGTGCTAACAAAGCAAAAAGCAGCTTGGGTACAATAAATGTGTATGTTTCTATGTATACATGTAACATTATACTAATTTGTCCACATTTTTGTACAGCTTCATTCAGATATTGACTCTGGTGATGGGAACATTAAATACATTCTCTCAGGGGAAGGAGCTGGAACTATTTTTGTTATCGATGACAAATCAGGGAACATTCACGCAACAAAGACCTTGGACCGGGAAGAAAGAGCTCAGTACACGTTAATGGCACAAGCAGTTGACCGGGAAACGAACAAACCCCTCGAACCACCTTCAGAATTTATTGTAAAAGTCCAGGACATCAACGATAATCCTCCAGAATTCTTACAAGAAAACTATCATGCAAATGTGCCAGAGATGTCCAGCGTGGGTATGTGCTTTCCTCAAACCTTTTGCCTGTCTACATGTGCAAGCTCTTTGTACAGGCTCTGTAGACTATGTCCCTCCTTCATTATTAATGCTCAGAAATGTCAGCTCTGAGGCCTAAAGAATTGTGAATGGAGCTCTCAGCTATAATATAGGCTGCAATATAAACTTAATACAAGATAAGTGATGCTATGTATTTACAAAGTTACTCAACTTTTTAGGCAGGTTAATTCTCAATATGTTGACAACAATCAGCCAGAACATTACCACCACTGACATATGAGTTAATTAATACTGATTATCTTGTGACACCTATCAAGAGGAGGGATATATGGCCTTCATGTCAGTACTCTTATTTCTGATTTGCTTTGTCATAGGAGCAAAGCAAAGAAAATGACGGCAATGCTGAATCTGTCACATGGCAACCAACAACCAATGGCTCCCACCGGACCCCAATGAGTATCATGGGGTCTGTTGGGTTTTTATCATAGTTTACAGCATTTTACCAAGTGAAGTTGTAATGCATGCTGTGCTATTTTGTCAGGGATTTTTGTCAGAATCTGTAACAGAGGCTCCTAATGGAACCTCTTATTCAGATTTACACCAAACATTAGATAGAAAGTGAACTGACAATGTTGAGGTTAATATGTTGGAAGCAGGAAAACTGGACAAATATAAGGACCTAAAAGACTTTGACCAGGGTCAATATGTTATAACTAGACAACTGGGTCAAAGCATTTTCAAAATGTCAGGTTTTCTGCGGTATCACAAGTCTGCAGTGGTTAGTGTTGACCTGAAGGAGTCCAAAGATGGACACATAGAGAACCAGCATTAGGTTCAGTAGCACCCATGGCTGATTAATACATGTGGTCTGCAGAAGGAAACATAGAGGACCAGCATCAGGTTTATGGGTACCCATGGCTGATTAATGCATGTGGTCCACTGAAGGACATATAGAAAACCAGCGTCAGGTTCATGGGCACCCATGGATGATTAATGCACGTGGTCTGCAGAAGGAAACATAGAGGACCAGCATCAGGTTTATGGGCACCCATGGCTGATTGATGCACATAGTCCGCAGAAGGACACATAGAAAAGCAGCATCAGGTTTATGGGCATCCATGGCTGATTAATGCAGGTGATCCGCAGAAGGACACATATAGAACAAGCATCAATTTCATGGGCACTCATAGCTCAAGCATGTTAGTGCATAGTTGCCAACTTTTGAAAATGAAAAAGCAGGAGACACTAGTAAAAATTTGCATGGCCACGCCCATCTTGATGGTATGCCACGCCCCTTCAAAAAGCCACACCTACTCCACCTAACTGCATAACGGCTTTGGAAGAAAGCCAGGTAGATGCCCTTGTAGCCAGGTAGTAGCCCCCCATAACCAGGTAGTGCCCCTTACAGGCAGGTAGATGCCCCCTGGTAGCCAAATAGATGCCATCTCTGTAGCCAGGTAGATGCCCCCCCTTTGTTAGCCAGGTAGATGCCCCCCATTGTTTGCCAGGTAGATGCCCCATTGTTTGCCAGGTAGTGCCACCCATTGTTTGCAGGTAGATGCCCCCATTGTTTGCCAGGTAGATGCCCCCATTGTTTGCCATGTAGTGCCCCCTCTGTTGGCCAGGTAGATGCCCCCATTGCTTTCCAGGTAGTGCCCCCTCTGTTGCCAGGTAGATGCCCCCATTTTTTTGCCAGGTAGTGCCCCTCTGTAGCCAGGTAGACCCCCCATCGTTAGCCAGGTCGTGCCCCCATTCGAGGCCAGGTAGTGCCGCCATTGTAGCCAGGTAGTGCCCCAACCGTTAGCCAGGTAGTGCCCCCATGCCCCCATTGTTAGCCAGGTAGTGTCTCCATTGTTGCCAGGTAGACCCCCATTGTAGCCAGGTAGTGCCCCCATTGTAGCCAGGTAGTACCCCCTTTAGTAGCCAGGTAGTGCCCCCCTTAGTAGCCAGGTAGTGCCTCCATTGTTGCCAGGTAGTGCCCCCAGTGTAGCCAGGTAGTGCCCCCATTGTAGCCAGGTAGTGCCCCCCATTGTAGCCAGGTAGTGCCCCCCATTGTTAGCCAGGTAGTGCCCCCTCTGTTGCCAGGTATTGCCCCCATTGTAGCTAGGTAGACCCCCATTGTAGCAGGTAGACCCCCCATTGTAGCGGTGACCCCATTGTAGCCAGGTAGACCCCCCATTGTGGCCAGACAGTGCCCCCCTAAAACTAATAAAAATAAAATAATAAAATCCACTTACCTGACCACGCTCCTGCAGAGCAGCCCGCTCCTGGACATCTCCTCAGCAGTGTCACAGGGGAAGTGAGTGCAGCCGCGCGTCACTTCCTCTGTGACGCTGACATGTGTGTACGGCGCACAGCGGCGCCGGACATACAGGGGGGAGGAGGCAGGAGGGAGCGCTCCCGCCTGCCTCCTCCCTGCTCAGCGAGGTTCCGGGTGGGTGAAGCAGGCGCAGCTGGCGGTGGGAGGAATGCCAACTCCCCCGGGAGGGCGGGGGGGGGACCCCAAATAGCGGGACCCCCCCGCCAAAAACGGGAGAATTGGCATGTATGAGTTAGTGGGGAGCAAAGGTTAACCTATCGGATGCAGTCACCCAACAGAACGAGCACCAATGACCAAGGTCAATACTGTTTAAAATATATCAGAACCCACAGTGCATCACAGCTTGCCACTTTTATGGCTGTGCAGTCACAGACTAGTCACAGTGCCCATAATGGTCACTGTACACTGTCTAAAACAACTACAATGGACATGAAAGCAACAGCATCGGACCAAAGACCGAGAGATAAATAGAAAGCATATGGAGGCAGTGGAATGCTCTGAACAATGCTTTGCTGGAAAACTTTGAATTCTGGGGATGTTACTTTCATATATACCGCCTACCTAAATATTATTGCAGGCCAGTTACACCCTTTCCTGATAATGGCATTTCCAAAGGGCAGTGGCCTCTTTCAGCAGGATATTTCCAGTTACCACACTGCAAAAAATATTAAGAAGTGGTTTGAGGAGCATGATAAAGAGTTCAAGATATTCTTTTGGTTCCTAAGACTAAAAGATTCAATTCTGGTCGTTATTCTGTGTTTAGTGCATTTGGAGCAAGTCTAATCTATGGAGGCACTTTACTAATAAGTATTGTCCAATGAAAAAATAGTGTTTAAAGTAATATCCATCCCTAAATTCTGAACATTATTTTTATTTACCCCCAATTTTAAAAAATTCTTATTTCAGCAAGAATGCCAGAAGTATTGTTAGCACAGCTCCACCTGCTGCTGTGTTTTATCAATTGTACTTTGTTCTCCTCAGTAAATGTGCCAAGGTGGACACGCATACTTGGCTCACATCTATGTCAGAGGTTCCTCCGTCATAGAGGTGAATACAGACACCTAGAAGTCCCTTTAACAATGGACAACCATGATGCTTGATGGACCATATTGATTATAAAGGATCCAATGGGTTTCCGCCTGGGTGTCCAGCATTTACACGTAAAAAAATTGCGCTATTTTTTCCGCCTTTCCAGATGGAACATGCGGCAGAGGTTCTGAATCTCCAATGCATATTTAAACCAGGCCTAAGACTTGTTTCTCTCTTTTCTCCACAGTATGCAAAGGAATCCTTGGTATGGTAAGCCAGATGCCTCTGTATCTGCAGCATCTTCTTTGTTTGGCACTGGAGAAGAATATAATTGCATTTGCTCCTCAGAGAAGCAGAAATGATGCTGCTGATTTAGATGCATCCAGCTCACTTTAGCAGAGATCCTTCCACATAACGAACTGACAGAAGCAAGACTAAGCATGATGCTCCATCTCGGCACATTTACTGAGGTGGACACAAAAAACTATTGAAAAGAAGCAGCTGGTGGCTGTACACTAACATCACTTCTGAATAGATTGTAAAATATAATGAAAAAACATGTTGATAATATGTGGTTTAAACTATATTTACCTGAAAACAATATTCTTCATGGGATAACTCCTGTAACTAGATACCGACCCTCCATTGACTTCATATGTCCTGGCAGTCTACACCTAACTCTGCGTTTTATAATGTCCATGCAGAGTGCAGCTGCGTAATAAAGAGCTAGCTGTCAGTGGCAGCCTGGCTCTACACTGAGAAGGCAGAGATTGATTATTACTATTCCTGCCTTCCCAATCATTGCATACACAGCACTCAATGAGCACTTTATGGGCAGATAGGCAGGAAGGCTCCTGTCTTCTTGCTTTCTGGCCCTGACGGTTGTGAAGCTCAGTAGTTTCAGATGTTGCTGAGTCTTATCACATCCAGATCAACTATCCAATAGAGACAAGTGTGTTTTTTTTCCACTATATTTACCTGTACATGGAGCTAGTATATCAGAAAAAAAAGTTATCTAAAATTGCCTCCAGAGTTCTCTAGAGGGCACATTAGGTAAAATAAATAAACACACAAAAATATGAATATTAATAATGATAAAAAAAACTGTCAGCCCAACTGCGACTTTTAGCCCTACCCCCTATGACCCTAAAGCCTGATGCCACCTATATATAAACATCTGTGATAGAAGAGTGACACAAATGCAAAACTTATTTTAGTGCTACTTTTGCTTTTTTAAAAAATTAATTAAAACACGTGAAAACAGACTTTTTAATTTTTATTTGACCATTTCCCCTATTTTGTTTTTCTTAAGTCTCATGTAAAAATTACAGAAAATAAAACCATACATTTCAAAGGAAAAACAACAAATTTAGAACAATAACCAAGCATGGAAAGTGTTATAGAGATTAAACCTACATTTATTAAAGACAATGAGCCTGGTCAGGAAGGGGAGAAAAGGGGAGTAAGCAACCCACTCAGCAACTGGTTAGGTTGCTTTCACACAGTGCATTTTTGACACGTTTTTTGACATTTAATACTGTACATTGCTGCACAATAAACGCGTCAAAAACGCACCATGTGACAGCACCCTTAATGGATCTGATGAATCCATGCTTTGATGAGCTGCTTTGGAAGCAAGATGGGACCTAGAGCATATTTTAGTGTTATGGCTGATCATTGTATAATGTGTTAAGGGTTGGATTCCTGCTTTCTAATAGATTCAAGAAGCATATGAAGTTTGTATGCTCCCCATGTTTATGTAGGTTTTCTTCAACATTAAAAAAGCATACCAGTAGGTTCATTGGCTCGTTATGAAATTGGACCTAGTGTTTTGATATGGCCTTTGATAGTAAGCCCTGTTTTTGATAGATGTGATTAATGATAACCTTTGTACAGCACTACAGAATATGTTGCCACTATATAAGCAACATAAATAAAATAAATATGACAATTGCATAGCTGTCTGTGTCATAGTTGTGTGCTTGCTGTCACCTACATAACATAGGGTTTCAAGAAACCTTTGTAAGATTAGAATCAGTGACCTGCATTTATGGCGCTGGCGGCAACAACTTATAAACTGCCATTGTAAATTTACAGAAGCTGGACTTACGCCATGTGCTGCAGGAGATGTAATTCACACAATACATTGACCTCTTGCTGTAATGACTCCATCAGAGATCACTCTAGTCCCTGTCATTTATTCATTAGATGTTGTGGTTTACAAAGACAGGGGTTCTCTCTTTCATACCATCAACCTTCCTCCACCCCCACCTGCAAAATATTGTCAGGGCGGCTTTGGGCTACTATGGCAACCAGGCGCCTAACAATGGTCTTCAGGTTCGCCATCTTATAGCACCTATAAGACCTTGATGGAAGTGAGTCCTAATAAGATCCCTGTTGCAATACAGAAGTATTGTAGTGTATTATAGACATGATCAAACAACCAGATGTGGAATTAAACAAAAAGGTTAATATAAGTTTGCTAAAATATAAACATATGTAATAAAAACTTTAAAAAAGAAAAGCTGCTTAAGTATGTAAAAATGTTTTTAAAAAAGTGCTCAAAGTTATTATTACGGCATCCTCAAGCACTTGCATGATAAAGTTTTTGTGTTACATAACCTATACGGTTAACATCATCAAAATAAAAACAGTGCCAGATTTTCTTTTATTTTCTTTTCCTTCTCAACAAATGGGTTAAAATCTGTATAGTATGTACCCAAAAATTGGACAAATATAAACTAGAACTTGTTCAATAAAAAGCAAGCCCTTCACAAATTCGTTGATGAAAAAATATAAATGTTAAGGATCTTTGAATACAGCAACATAAAAATGTTTTTAATTGAAAGTTTGTATTGTGCAAACATAGTTTAATACAAGTTAAACTATATAGTACAAATGAAAATATTGTTGTAGCTATACTAAATTGTACTAAATAATGCTTCATAGTGACTGCCATAAGAATATATATATATATATATATATATATATATATATATATATATATATATACACTCAAAAGGGACTGACACGATTATGTAACATACATTAAGGGCAACATGTATGATTAAGGCTGCACTAGTATTCTGGTGTGCTTTCAGTACAAAAACTGTTGTCTAGATGTATTGGCAGGCACACTATAAAATTAGGCGCAGTTAGCGGCGGCCTAAGATGTGGGGGTGTTCTGTGGTCATGTTGCACCACAACCGTATGATTCTACATATTTATGAATATTTGACCCCAAAAATAGACGTATAACAGTTAAAACAGCCAGACCAAGTTAAAAGTGGCCTGCCTGAGCCCAAAGTTGTCGTAGTGGAACTGGATATGTATGACCTGCAGAAGAACAGGTCCATACATACTGGCGCATTCTACACTGCTTTAAAGCTATTTAGAACCAGCCTCTATGCCCCTAGCTCATACATGTCAGCCTTATAAATGTACACTACTTTTAAATGGTGCTAAAATTTAAATTGCAATGTGTCCCGCAAAAAACAAGCCCCTGTATGGCTAGGTCAATTAGAAAATAAAAAGGTTAGCAAGTTAACAAAGAGGATATACACACATTTATTATTTGGACTGTGACTTAATTGTATTTTTGTATGTTATAACCAAAAAAGCTATTCTGCATAAGTCAAAGTCACAGAAATCATTTTCTAAAATGTGTCTTTTATCCTATAGGAACACCAGTAATGCAGGTAACGGCATCAGATGCAGATGATCCAACTTATGGTAACAGTGCTAAGCTTGTCTACAGTATTCTTGAAGGGCAGCCATATTTTTCTGTGGAAGCCCAATCAGGTAACGTAAAAAGATTTTTTTATTGCCTAAATTGTTTCAATTTTATGTGATTTAAAGGGGTTTTCTCGCTACAAAGATCATGTCTCAGATTATGGGGACAGCAAAAATAAGCACTTTTGTAATTGGTTTGCATTACCTCAGTTACTTGGTTTAGCAGATATGAGCTTTTCTGTAAATCTGTGTTCTATTTCTGCTGTTGCTGGTCGGCCACGCCCCCTGGACGTTTCCCGCCCTAGACACGCCCCCTGTACTGTGATTGACTGGCTGACATTTCATTCAGCCTGTTGGGATACGCCCCCAGACAGGAAACGCCCCGAACACGCCCCCTGTGCTGTGATTGGCTGCCTGCACACTCTGTGTTTACTCCCCTCTGAGCTGTTAAAATTGATAGTGAAACCAAGGGCTGCAGCCCCAATACTCCTCTCCCAGCTCTAGGGTGAATGATCTGACTAATTACTGACTGTGGAACTCACAGATCCCCTCATATAACACAGTGTTACATCCTCTGTTCTCATCATATAACGCATATAACACATTCCTGCCTGATAGCAGGGGGATGGGCAGTGTGCATCAGTCATACATTCTCCTGCCTGGAACAGAGGGGGAGAAAGAGGAGGCACTGTGCTTCCTCACATGTCTCATCAGTTCAGGCTGTGTGTATAACTGCATATACCACAGTCACAGTCTCCTGCCTGGAACAGAGGAGGGGGGACGACAGTGTGCATATCTCACATGTCTCATCAGTTCAGGCTGTGTGTATAACTGCATATACCACAGTCACAGTCTCCGGCCTGGAACAGAGGGGGGAGGGAGGGGAATGAGAGGCGTTGTGCAGTTCTCCTCACATTGTCTCATCAGTTCAGGCTGTGTGTATAACTGCATATACCACAGCAAGGAGCTTGTGGAGCCTGGAGATGGAGGCTCTGCAGACATAAGAAGCATGCAGGTGGATTCAGAGCTGTTATATCCAGACACCCTTCTGCATCCCCTGCTTCATACAAAATGATGATGTCACAGTTCTTCAGTGAGGAGAGACACGCCTCCTGGGAGGAGAGACACGCCTGCTGACAGGAGAGACATGCCCCTGGATTTCAAACTCAATATCATAGAATCAGCTAAAGAGCACGAACAGTTCAAATGATAACACCCCTTTAATGTTAAACCTGGACATAACCTTTCAAAGGGCTAGATAGATAAATAGATAGATAGATAGATAGATAGATAGATAGATAGATAGATAGATAGATAGATAGACAGACACAATAATAGAAAGGATATATACAGGCAGAAGATAAAAAGATAAATACTGTAAATAGAAAAGATATAGATAAACTAATGGATTAGCTAGGTTGATAGATCGATAGAATAATAGATTAGATAGATC
Source organism: Phyllomedusa bahiana (assembly GCA_025379985.1). Lineage (NCBI taxonomy): Eukaryota > Metazoa > Chordata > Amphibia > Anura > Hylidae > Phyllomedusa > Phyllomedusa bahiana. The sequence goes on along the minus strand of JAODAL010000748.1, from coordinate 122,335 downwards.
AATAGACAGATAGATAAATAGATACAATGATAGATATAGATAGATAGGGACAGACAGATATATAGATAGATAGATAGATAGATAGATAGATAGATAGATAGATAGATAGATAGATAGATAGATAGATAGATGCTACAAACAGAATAGTTTTTAATCTCAAATTCAAAATTTACAGTAGAAGAACTAGTAGACAAGCGGTAAAGAGGGAATTTTCTTCTTAATTCATAAATGGATTATCCACTTAAAAAAAAATTATATTCAAATGGGCCTAGGGTAGGCAAAAAAAACCACCTGTGCCATACCGCTGCCAGAGGCGTAACTTGAAGCTCCTGGGCCCTTGTACAAAAAGTGAAATAGGGGCCCCCCAACTACCATGTGCCATTTACAATCCATTTACCATTTCTACGTGTTGTTATAATATTTTTTTTTTGGCAAGTGAACAAACCCTTTATTTGCTGCAGCTTCTTCTACTATTATAGATTATATATCAAACGAGGTAGATAGATAGATAGATAGATAGATAGATAGATAGATAGATAGATAGTAGTTTTCAATCTCAAATTCAAAATTTACAGTATAAGAACTAATAGACAAGTGGTAAAGAGGGAATAAAGTTTCGTCTTAATTCATAGGGGGATTGCCCACTTAAAATATATATTTAAATGGGGCCAGGGTGAGCAAAAAAAACTAAAAACAAATAGCTTTTGATAGATAGGTAGATAGATAAATAGATAGAGTGTTATACCTATAGATATAATCACGTACACACAAAAAGGACTTAATTATCCAAAACCCCCAAAAAAGTTTTATAAAAATGTCTCACTCTACTCTAGAGCGATAATGGTTAATAGAAATAAGAGTTGAGAGTGTTTGACGATTGGTCCTTTTTGTACACTAACAAAAGCAAACGCTTAATCTAGGCCATTCTATTCTTATTACATTAAGCACTACCTACAAAAGAGCCCACACTGGAAGGCTTTTGTAGTGGTTGTACAAAATGTATTAGAGGATTAGTCCTGTCTGTAAGTTTATTGCTTGTTACCATGACGATATGACCTTAAAATAATAGTAAGGGTCAATGTAAAATTCTCAAGTTCACCTACTATTTCTTTCTATACAAATGTTTCAAATATTTAATGTAATCTAGATTTTATTTTTACTATTATTTTTTGGGAATTTCTTTAACCAGTAAGCCAACATGCTGCCCATTATTTGTGAAGTACACATTTTTTTGTTCGTTTTCTAGTTTGTTTTTGTGCTTTTTTCTTTCTTAGGGGCTTGTTCACAGCTCAATGGCTGAACTAAACTGGCCCCAGAAAGCTAGAAACTCTGGCCTTTATGCTAACTGGGAAAAAATCACAGGTGCAGCTAATTGCTTGAGCAAGATGAAAAACTGCACACCAACTTAACACCTATTCACAACACCATGCAGAAAAGCCGCAGTATAATGCATGGGGAGATTGCGCAGATGCAAAGTTACCAATAAAACAACCACTCACACAACCTCAGTGCATGAGGGGGGTGGTTGCTGGTACTACAATTGCATATAATAAGGCGATACAAAAGGGTGCCATAAATATAGATATGTGTGCTACACCATGCTGGCTTATAACCTATTAGTGACGCCCATACTATTAGACTAAGCGGGCTGCCCAGCAATTTCTAAGTGCCCAGCACAAAACACAGGCCTACTCTGCTCCCCAGCACTGTTGGGCAGATAAAAAATGGCATAATGGAAAAATATTAAATATGAGGTATTAGTTGGTAATGGGGCCCCAATCCACAAGTTCACAAGCCTCGTCACGGCTCCTCATGTCTTGTCAGTCCCTACACTACAATTTACAGAAAAAACATACAAAAAATTGGGCCATTTCTTACTCAAAAAACACTCCAGTTCTTAGGGGCTTGTTCACAGCACAATGGCCAAACTAAACTGGACCCAGAAAGCTAGCAACTCTGGCCTTTATGCTAACTGGGAAAAAATCACAGGTGCAGCTCATTGCTTGAGCAAGATGAAAAACTGCACACCAACTTAACACCTATTCACACCACCTATTTATTACAAATATACTGAACCATTTACTTAGTTGTTTATTACTTTATGTACATAATCAGTATTATACATCTATAATTTATTTATATTTATTATTTAATATTCATTATTTTAAATATTCTAATTATTACTATGATTCTGTTTGAGATTTTTGTTCATGAAGTATAGAGAAGCATGGTAGTATCCAAAAGGATTTTTAATTCTTTAAAAAAAATTATATAAAAATTGCTGGCCGGTGAGGAATTAAAATAATCAAAATAAACCTTTTAAAACCTGTTCTGTTCTAGCACCAACACTGCTTCTGGTGCTCCCTGCCAATAACTAGCCTCAGCAGTCACTTCTTGTATGAACAGCATGTGACTGCTGTGGCTATTGTTTGGCTGCAGCATTATATTAATGATTGGTGTTACAGCATTGGAGGGCAGCATCGGGAGCTGTTGGTTTTGGAGGTGATAAATGTTTTTTTTTTTTTTTTTTTCAATTTTAGCCACTCTCTAACCAGCAATAATTTATTTTTAAAGAATGGACAACCCCTCTAAAGCAAGCTGATGGGTGCCATAGTTTCTGATTAACCTTTATGCAATTATCCTAGGAATCATAAGGACAGCACTTCCCAACATGGACAGGTAAGCCAAGGAGGAGTACCACGTGGTGATCCAAGCAAAGGACATGGGTGGACACATGGGAGGACTCTCAGGGACAACCAAAGTGACAATAACTCTGACAGATGTCAATGACAACCCGCCAAAGTTTCCTCAAAGTAAGACTTTTTTTTCCAAACCAAAAATATTTAGAAAATCAGTAAGATGTAAGAAAATGTATATTGTATGTTTTTTTATTGCACAGTTTTATTTTTGGACTTATTTACACAATTTACCCATACAGGTGCATACCCTATGTCCGTGTCAGAAGCATCTGTTCCTGGAGATGAAGTTGGACGATTAAAAGCCAAAGACCCTGACTTGGAAGAAAATGGACAAATAAAATACCGTATCCTTGATGGTGATGGGGCAGAAATTTTTGAAATCACAACAGATTATCAAACACAAGAGGGCGTTGTAAAGCTTAAAAAGGTAAATCATTATGTTGTGTGTTCATAAAATAGGTGCATTTTGTGTGCTACATGTAAAATGAATGCTCAGTGTAAATTATTTCCCTCATATGCATAGACATAGGCTCAAATGAATACATTCAGGCTAACTGTGGATGCCATTAGGGAGCTCTTTGGAGCTGGGCTGTTATTGAGCTCAATTATAAATACAGAATAGGCTTCCTCCTAGTGGCTGAAGGAAATCAGCATTGTTTGATTAAAAGGGGTTGTCTCACTACATTGATGCATCTTACCTCAGTCCTGTTTTCTTGGTTTCATTTTGAATTCATGGGCATGTTTACTGGCTTCCACTAGGCTGCAGTAGAAGACAGGTCTGTAGCTATAACAACCAGTGCTAGCAGCCTATCAGGAGAGATCAAACAGGTCTGTAGCTATAGCGACCTGTGGAGCTGACACAGCCCATACAAGAGGGGGATATCTCAGAATAGGTAGGACACTGTTAATGGACATTTTTTGCAAGATCTATAACATAAAAAGCAATCCTTGTAGTGAGACAACCCCTTTAATGAATGCTCTCACTGATAACAAATAATATATGAAGGAAGTTATAACATTTATCAGCCTGGTCACAATATAACCTAACAAAGTCAAATTTTTCTTACTATCGTATTGTATTCCTATAATTCACATTTCTGACTACTGCTGAGCTTCAGATTCAAGTAGAGCTGTTCCGGCTTGATTGTGAAAATTGTGCGACCAATCACCATCCTTTTTCCAAGCAGGAAAAAGGAAGAGTTTGCAATCAAAGAATATTACACTTTTTCTGACTGGAAAAAAGGCTGGTGATTGGTTGCATGATTTCCCACCATCACCGGCAAATTTCGTATCAGCCAGAACCAGCCCTTTTCAAATCTGAAGCGCAGAATGAAGGACATATGATTAATAATTTTACTGCCACATACTAGATGTTCACCTAATGAACATATCTTCCTGTTGTTACAGATGGTAGATTATGAAACCAAGAAGTTCTATAGTATGAAGGTAGAGGCTGCTAATACATACATAGACCCAAGGTTCCTTAGTAGAGGACCATTCAAGGACACTGCAACAGTCAAGATCTCCATAGAAGATGCAGATGAACCACCAATATTTTTGGAACCAAGCTATATTCTAGAAGTGTATGAGAATGCGCCAAGTGACACTATAGTTGGAAGAGTTCATGCCAAGGATCCTGATGCAGCTAACACTCAAATAAGGTAAGAGTTTTGTTGTTTTTACAAAAAGTCATTTTTTTTTTTATAGTCTATAGAAAATGTCTTTAAACATTCTATAGATTCCTCAGTGTTCTTAGACTTAAAGGGGTTTTGCCACAATCTCATTTCATACCTCCTGCATCCAGCTCTTCAGCTATGTGTGCTCAGAATGGGGCGTGTGTGATTTGTTTGAATTACATATCATGTGACCCAGCAGGATGACATCACCATGCCTTTCCTTCTCTCTAGTCAAAGAAAGGTCTGTTTATGTATAGAGTGTGAGTAGCTACAATGTAGCTGAGAGGTAATGTTTTTACCTCCAGACACAAGGGTTCTAGATTCAAATCCCTGCAGGAACCAAACCTGTGGATTTTTTTTTCTCTTTATCAATGCAAATACTTCATTGATATTTCTTTTTTTCATTTATTTGTACTGTTTGACTAATTACTAAGGAGTACAGAGGGCAGGAGTACAATGACAGCACCCGGGGTTTGAACACTCAGTAGCTGCCTGAGAGGAGAAGTGATATCTGAGCATTGTCCGACCAGGATTGAAGAGCTCTCAGCCTTGGTTGTATCCCCTGGAGATGAGCTGTAAACAATGGATCACTTAAGAAACAGCTAAAACAAAAACGATCCAGAATTTTTAATAATGATGAATGGTGAAAATGTTTATTACTTAATTTGCAAGCTTTCCACATCAGTTTTACTTCATGGCAAAACCCCTTTAAAGTGGACAAAATTCATAAGAGTTGTTAATGATTATATTCGGTCCAGCCTTTTGTTAAGGGTTTATTGTAGCTGGATGTCCACTTTTATAAATGTATTTACCTTTGCACTGATTTTTAACTATGACTAAAGGAGATATAAACCTTAACAGGGGGATGTTCTTATATAATGTCCATGGACACTAACAGAATATATGGACATTTGTGTACTGTGTTTTGTCATATTGATTTGTATCCTAAAAAAATGGATTGCTTACAAAGGAGCATGAATACAAAGCTTTTTTGTTTTCCTGGATAACTACAGATAATTAATGGGAACCTGTCAGGTTGTTTATTCTGCCCTTCTCTTACAGCAGGATATAATAAAAGGAAAGAAGCTGAGCTCTGTGGTATATTCAATTATATGATTTGGAGTGGGAGTTCTGCATAAATAGAAAGTGAAACTGAAAGTTTTGCTGACCCCGCCCACATACAAGCTGTCAATCATTGTATGTGAGTGAGGTCTGCAGGACTCCTACTGTGACTTAAAGGGGTTGTGTGAGAAACAAAGAAAAATAAAGAACATATAGTGCAGTAATACTGAAGATAAGCAGTAACTATCACAATCCAGTGAGTGAACTATTTACAGATGCTGTTATATGGTATATTATCACCATGTTGGATCTTTCTCCCCAGTGGACTAGTGGGTGGAGCTACAGTTGCTAGACGCGCTGTATGCAAACTACATTTCCCACAGCAGCCGCTTCCTCCCGGCTGAGCTATGGATTCTATATACTATAGCCACACCAAATATATATATATATTATATAATATATATATATATATATATATATATATATATATATATTATATATATATTATATATAATTAATATATATTATATATATGTTTGTGTGTACAGCACTGTCTCTTTTCTACTCTGCACCACAAAGTCTGTCAAATGGACTGAGCACGGCACATGCTCAGTTCTGTCAGAGCCTCTACTACTTCCTGTAGGACAGGTTTCTGCTGAGACAGGCGCCTGGTGGCCATTTTCTTCTCCTATAATGATTATCACCTAGACAAAATGAGGAAACTTTTCTAATTAAAGATATTTAGGATTGTTTTCATTATGATGTGTAGTTTTTGTATTTAGTTTTCTTCTTTTCCCAGAGAACCCCTTTTAGGAATCCGGTCAGAATTAACTCCGCTTTTTACTCAGAAATCCTGCTCCAAATCATATAAACCTATATATCACAGAGCTCAACTTCTCTCCATCTATCATACCCTTCTCTCAGATAGAGCAACATAATGTACCTGGTCACCCAGAGAGGCAGTCACGTGGTTACCAGACAAACTTAACTTACACACCCTAAGAAATACACTAGGCGGTTTAAGGAAAGAAATAAACCTAGGTTCTTTAATGGAACATATAAATTATCATTCTCAGTGTATTCAGCTTCCGCAGTGGAGTTAGACTTTAATCTGTAAATATAGTAAAGTAGTTAATACATTTTACATATTTCTGCTCTGTAGAGTCCAGGAAAGAAAGAAATCCTCACAAATGATATACACATGACATGCTGTGGTGTCTTTGTGCCATTTACAATACTTTTCTTGTACAATAGACTAAAGACTGGGGGCTGAATGTAACTGCAGAACTGAATCATTAAAACACAGTTGCCACCATGAATAAATAACGTGTGCGCCCAGACAACAGCAAGATGCTTCTCCTGAAGATCTTCTGTCCCCAAAGCCAATGTATTTTGCACGGTACTTAAATCTTAAACCGCTTAGTTAATGTAAACACTCAGTCACAAGATTGTTAAGCTGGTATCATTTAGTTAGAGCTTACAATGAAAATGAAAGGTACTTAATGTCCCATTGAGATTATACAGGACTGCCAACATGAACTACATTACATTACGTCTCTCGAATTGATGCTGTTAACCTCAGATCTGACACAGTAGACAGAGTGACGGGGTTATGGATTAGTGAACCCAACTCTTGTTTCATTAATGGATTCCTTGGTGAATATGTTGACTTGTAAGGTTGCCTGGTTATTGATAATCAGGAGCAGAGGTTGATCATCCAATTACATTTATTGACGTCCAGACCAATAAGCTGTATGTGTTGTGTTTACAAAAATCCTTAAAAACACATCAGTTGGAGTGCTCTAATACCAACCATCCCGCCAATGGTGCTTCTAATAGAAGTTCATGATACACAGAGACTTCAAACTAAATTTATAGACGTATACATATGGCAAAACAGAACATGAGATAAAGTGAATGATGACATTAGGTCCCCAAGAACTGATCTCTTGTACTACAACTTTAAGGGAACAGGCATACACTTATAGGCTACTGTCCTGGTGATCAGTTGAGCCAATGACCATCAGAGACAGTGCATATCCACTATCTTCCTATTGATTGAAGTCCAGTTCTTCCTTGTTTGTTAACACTGGTGGTGGTCCCCGCTCAGTGGCTGGCCACCATGTGCCTTCTACTCTGAGCGACACCCTTAAATTCAAGATAAAAAACCTATGATGGTTGGTCTACTTTTATGCGATCGAACTGTGGAACATTTTTCATTCTTCCTACAGAAAGGTGCATACTGTAAAGGTGTCATCTAATCTCAGAATACTTTATATATCACCATATGTTAACACTTGCATATATTATGCATAAATCGTCTGCACTTCATTTACTGTCTGTCTTTATGAAGCTAGGACTATTTCCTGTTTTCTAGACAACAGAATATAGTAGAATTTGGAAAAAATATACACAAAGCAAAAGTAAACTAAATTCTGTTCACAGAAGTATACATTTTTAGACTTTAATAGCAGGTGAGGTATCAGAGCATAATTCAGGAACCAGATTTGAAACTGTTCTAGATAAAAAATAAAACAATTAAGTCTGTTAGAAACACGAGCTAAAGTAGAAAATGAAGAATTAAGGTGGAGGGAAGCCTTTGCCATGCTACTGTCCGCTGCTTGCCTGCTTACCTGTTTGTGGTCGCTGTGCGGCTTTCCTCTATGCTGGCAATGCTGCTCCACAATCTTGTGGATTCCGCCCTAATCTCCCCCTTGACTTTTAGGGAGGCATGGCTACTTTCTGCTGTGTCCTGTTGGGTGTGGCTTTCTCAACCAATCCCCATGTACCTGTAGCTTTATTTTGCAGCTCTCCACACTTCTTTGCTTGATCCTTGTTGTGTCTGTTTGCTTTTGGTCTTGTGCATTTGTTCCTGTCTAGTTTCTTGTTTGTTATGATTATTATGTCTGTTGTTGGTTTGTTGCATGGTGTCTGTCTTTGTCTGTAAGTTTACTTGCCATGTACCTATGTCTGTGTTCTTAGCCATGTGTTTTGTCTGTTGGTGTCTCTGTCAGTTTCTGCTTGTGTTATGTTTGTGTTAGTTTCTGCCTATGTTCTTTATCCTCCCTTTGTATGTTCTCAGGCCTCTCCTTATGTCTTTCACTTGACTTCCGTTTTTATCTGTTATCCTCCTCATATCTTTACCTGGCACGTCTCTGTCTATCTGTTTGCTTTCTTGTCCCTATCTTTGTTGGTGCCTAGCATTGGCGCTTTTGACCCGCCAGGTCAGCTGCCTCTGCTGGGGACTGCTCTGGTTATTTCTTTACTATGTTCTTGCACCAACTTTAGCCCTCAGAGGTGAACAAGACTCCACACATACTTTTGCCCTTCTTAGAAGTATTCATTATATGTTTAGAGAAGATGATTTTCATGGAGCATTGTGAAACATTGGCTATAATTATCTACCTTTGCAATTGTATAAGTTGATACTTAGATATATTGAGTAGGTCAGGCAGTAGAATAGTTTTTAATGTTGTATGAGATTACTGTGCTTCAGAGCACCACTCTTTTTCATAGGCTGTCTGGTATATCAACTCAGTGAATGGGACTAGGGTGCTATTTTTATTTATCTTAGACAACTCTTAAGAATTTGAACAATAACATACAGTTATTTAGTAGAGCAATTTAATGAAGTTCACATATTAAAAATCTGAGTTGTAGTCATGGGATGTAGGTTTAGACCTTTTGTTCTGTTTGTTTGCCTTAGCAATTTCAATTCTTTCTCTGAACTGTGAGTTTGTCAGTGACAAATCTTTACAGCCTGTTGGCGGTGTCCTCTGTGGGTGTAAACAGCCCTTTATTAATGTTTTCATTTGTTTTCAGCTTAATAAATGACACAACCCTATATGATGATCATAAAATGAATTTCCTCAAGAAGGTCCTCCATATATTTTTCTGACATTCTAATGCCTGGGAGATATTCTTTTCCCTTGAGTTTAAGTTTACGTATTCTGGACACTACTATTATTGCCTGTAGCTCTGTCATAATCTCTCTGTGCTTAATATTGCTGAACACATAAAAATTAGAAAAGTGCTACAATTCAGACATGAGAAATTTTACCAACCACCACTCCTAGAGCTTGCATTGTATTGGTGCATAGCCTGTTCCTTTAAAAGTTTCACTTTCTACTTCAAATCTACTATTTTTTAAATTAGATTATGTACACAGTGATCATTTCATAAAGCATTTTCACGACCCTCTCCATCGTGCCTGCAGTTTGTCTTAGTGTTTTGTGCCAGGCCTACAATACTAGCTGAATGTATCCATAACTTGGAAAATACTTCATGATTGATGATAGAGCCCCCAATCCTATTTTGTCATCTCAAACCTGAACCTGTTTCATTACTTTGCAATATCCTTATTACTGTTATAAAGCCTGAATGTTTCCATAACTTGGGAAATACTTTCTGGTAAGTAAAAGAGCCCTTCATTCCTTTTACCTCAAACCACCAAGGCTTATCAGAAGTTAGTGTTCTGATCCATGCTTTTGCTAAGCGGCATAACCATACTTGCAGCCCTTTGTGTCTGTTGCATGGACAAAACTTTGAATACCTGTAGACTGCATTAACTTGGCTTCTGGGGCATGTGTTAAGGTATGAAATTGAATGACAAAGTAAGTAGGCCCTTTGGAATAACCTGAATTTCTGCAATGATTAGCAATAAGAAGGGGTCTTATTAACTGTAGACTCACACAATGTAACTTAACTATTAATACACATTTGTAAGGTCATGCTACAGCATCTCCGTAGGGTTAAGGTCAAGATTTTGACTCGGCCATTTCAAAACACTAATCTTCCTTTGAAGTTCCTCCTGAAGTTGATTTTATTTGTGTAGTTTGGGTCATATTCTTGTAGTACTGTAAAGTGTCACTTCAGCTTGGAGTCATATACTGCTGCCCTTACATTTTTCTATAAAATGTTTTTCTACACTTTTCCCTTATTCAGCCCTGTTGCTGCAAAATAGACCCAAACCTTGATGGTCCTGTCATTATACTTCACAATTGTAGTGAGGTGTTGGTGTGCAGTGTTCTTTTTTTCCCCCATAGTGCTGTGATAAAAACTTTCACTTTTGTTTTATATGTCCATATAACAATTTCCCAGAAGCATTGTGGAATATCTATTTATTGCCTTATGTAGCACTTTTGCTGTTACCCTCAGGTTCTTTCTTACTTTCTTTTAGGATTGCCTGTTTTGCCTTGGAGTGATGTTAACAGAATGCCCAGGCTTAGGGAGGGTTGCTGTTTTTTTTTTCTATTTGTAGGCAATTTAAAAATGAAACTTTATGAAAGTTCTTAGAGAAGTTATTAACACAGGAGTTTATTTACTTTTCTCCCTGCACTGTTGTTGTTTACTCAATGTGCTTTAAAAACACATGTATAGTAAAACTGTTTGTGTATCATTAGTTTAGCTAGACTATGCTTGTCTGTAATTGGAGATATCTATAGATATGGATATATATTAAAATAATAACAAAATCTTGGTAATTCCAAAGAGTTCACTTACCTTTTCTTGCAAAGAGAAACAAGTTCACCTGGTATGTGCATGGTCCCAACTCTGAAGCTGTTTTCAAAGGAGATCAGAAACCATGTAGACGATCTGACCAGCACATCAGTTAAAATGTTCTCTAACGTGTGTCTTTCTTATGCGATAATATGAACACTGTGCTTGGATATCCTTGAACCTTTCGATTTATCCATGAAATTAAAATTTTAACTGATGTGCTGGTCAAGTCATCCACATGGTTTTTGATTTACTTTTTCTTGCAACTGGTTTTGGAGGAACAGAAATTAAAGTCAGTTGTAGATGTAAATATAGTATTGTCAGGTTAGAGGCATAATTGAACAGATTTTTCCAGTTTCACAAGAAGAACTAGATTGTTGGACTATGCTTCTCATTCATTCATCAGAAATTATATATAGTAAATCATTTGTAATATATAGTAATATCATTTGTCACTAAAATGAGGGCAAGTGTTCCGAGAAATGTGGCAGGTTTCAAATTGTTTTTAGTACCAAAGTCAAAATGGTTATTATTAGTAGTCGTAAAAACATTTAGATTGTTCTATTTGTGAACATCTTGAGGTAATATGTGGTTAAAGGGGTCATGTAAAAGATATAATAAGGAGGCCTTAAGAAACCTAAATAGGCCATTGTACATCATAGTGGACAAATCTGGCCGTTTTTCACATTACCAAGAAGACGCTGAACTATACATCGAAAAATCTGCATCGTTAGTAGATCACTGAATTGACCACCATTGTGACACACGGTTTTATGATACAGAACCACTTTTGTTTCATTTTAACCTTATATGTTCTATTAAAAAGGGCACTGACTAATGGTCTTATCATCCTATATTCTTTCAAAGGTTAAGGTGATCATTTCACGTAGCAAGCTTTTAAAGTAAGTGCCGAAATACAATCATTCATGTAACTGTTAAACATCCTGGGAGATAGAACATCAACTACCACAACAGTTCAGTGACTAGTCTGCACTATATAGTATTTGGCATTACATTCTTTCTTTTTCATTAATAGCAAGGAAAGCAGATCCTGATGTAGCAAAATGTTCCCTACATGCAGGCATGAATAAATGATGAAGCTAAATTTCTTTTTAAAAGTTGTTTGATAGATTCCATTAATATTCTGATTTTGCCATGCGTGCTGCTGGGAAACTACTCTTGAATGAATCTTTAATATCTAACACTTGAGCATCAGGCTGCTTAGTAATTTTCTTGTCTAATTACTCTGCGATCATCCTCTTTAGGTATTCAATCGATCGGCACACTGACCTTGACAGATATTTCAACATCCAAGATGATGGTGTCATCAAAACCACAAAGCCTTTGGATCGAGAGGAAACCGCTTGGCACAACATCTCCGTTATAGCAACCGAGGCCTGTACGTATTCCCTAGATAGTGTGAATTTATTAGCTGAGACCCTTGTAGAAAGTAATGGAAAGTGTTCATATGCTTCCTGCATACTCAGCCTAGGAAGAAATCACTCATAGGAGAGATGAACACATCAAATTGATCTGCTGAGTGGTCTGACCTTATTTGGTTGTGTTGTTTGTGTATATCTCATATTTGGGTTATACATTTCATCAGGGATTACTTGTGTAATGATTAATGCCATACAGGTTCAGTTAATATTTGTTTTTTATGGACTTTTGCATACACATATACAATATGAAAAAACTTATATGAATGCTTTAGACATTTTTAAAGTCACCAGCCAGACCAGGATCACAATACAGGGACCCTGTACAGAGAACATCTAACCACTATCTTAACAACTGTTCTTCCTATAATCATCTACAGTGTTCCTCAAGAGTGGGTCAACAGCCTTTAGAACCTAGGGTTTCCACCTGGATGGAAAGCCACTGACTCAGCCTACTAAATGGCCAGTGCCAGTATTAAATTTGTATGAGCACTGTTTAGTGTCGGTTACTTTATGTCAGAGCCATAGGTCAGGAGGACTCCTGACCGATACCTCCAAGGATAGGCGGTAACCTATCCCAGTGTATAGATGTGGATACATTGCCAAAGACAATGTTAGGTCAATGTCAACAGTGTCAGAGTTGCAGAAGACGATCAGATAGCTGATTGGTCAGTTACAATTTATTGACAATATATATTCCATCAAACTATGTCCAGACTGCTGTAAAGAGTATGACCCCCCCACAACCACCACCACTACATCCCCAAAAAAACACCATGGGCGGCATGTATGAACAGGCTGCGCCAGATATCTGGCATCTTTTCAGCCTGATATCAGGCGCAGCTCCATTCGCTACATTTTTAAAAGTTCCACATGCCATTATCAGGCACATTACATAGCGCCTGCGGCACTTTGTAATGCGCCTGATTTCGGGAGGCATGTGGGAGGTGGGGTGCACTAGAATTGTAGCGAAGCTGTAGATTTATAGCTTCATTATGGCATTTCTAGTCACATTACTGCTGGAACACGTAAACCACATTGAAAGTGGTATACCTGAGCCAGAAGTGTCATTCTAGCACTAGAATGCGCCTCATTTATGACCCACTGTAGAGCAGTTTATAAATCAGGTGCATTCTAGCCTATTATTATGCCCATGAAATTTGGCCAGTAAACGACAAATTTCATACACGCCGCCCATGCCATATTTTTACTTGGGTGAACCGTGACAGTATTTTATTGTAGAATAGGGGGCAACCATATCAGGTCCCTTTCATGTAGCTTCCTAAGTGATGGCAGCTGTGCATGTAATAGTGCTTTAGTGGCTTCAAGGAGGTCATAGCCTTACTATAATCATATGAATCAGGGTAAAAACCTTATCACAAGCAGACAACAGAGAACACGAACACAGCAAATGAAAAGCGGACAATCGAGAACAATATCTAAGGGATGGGAATCCGACAGCAGTGGACAATAACCCAAGGAATTAGAGGCAGATAACACAGAACAATAGCTCAGGGGATGTGAAGCAGAGAACAGACATTAGTGACACTGTCAATGCCATCCCCTTCATTCTACATTTTGGAATTGGAACTCTGCCAGAGATAGCATAGGGTGGTGACATCACAGGTCTGAACTATAACAAAATGACTGTTGTTTATATAGCAGGAACTGACACCAACTGCAGTATGTCTTCAGTGGATCAATCCACCTTCGAGGTACTTTCTATTTTAATTAGAGAATTGCATTATCGTCTACTCCCTAATTATAAAGGGACACATTGATCAAGGCAGTTGTGCCAACATTGCACAATTTGCACCAAAATAACGTTAGACCTGCTTGACACCACATTTATGATGTGTTTTAGACAGTTTCTAGACACTGCTGTGTCTTGTCTTTCAAAACGGTGTGACCTTGGTTAAAGAGGTGTTGCCTCATGGAAAATCAGCATTGCTTAGTGTGTAATGACGGGGGCCAAAGGAACCAAAATTTTGATGCAGTTAGACTACACAGTTTTATCCTGCACCAGATTTATGAACACTATGATAAATGTGGTGCATTTTAAGACTTTGTTGTCTAACTTTACACTGTCTAAGTGTTACAGAGTATTGATAAATCTGCCCCATTGTGTTTAACAGAATGTCTCCCACTAACAGCTCAGATCATGCCAAACATTAAACTACTGCTGCAGGAAAGAAATCCCTTAGTCTTAGTCCCCAATATGTCCATTGTAGGTAAATCTGTGTATGGGTTGATCTTCTTCATTTCCACTATATTCCTTGCTTACATTCCTATTCTGGTATATGACTGTTCCAAGAGACATCCCTTTAAAATATCTATTGCTTTGAATAATTACAATCTCTATACAGCCCTGTGGAATATAATAGTGCTATATACAGTGTCAGACTGGGGTGCCTATGGTTCACCAGTGGAGTTGATTCTGGGGGGCCCAACATACAGCTATTGAACATGCCTCTTATACCTAGGCTCTTTCTCTCCCAAGGATGCTTAATGCAGTTGAGAACCAACTCTCGATCTGCAATGCTCAGGGGCCCACTGAGGAATTCCTTTTCTAGCTATATATATGAGTGAATAAAATAAATAGCTTTCTTCATAGACAACACGTTTTTTTTAGTATAATCTATAGACTTAAATGGCATTTTAAATGTATGATGTAGGCCGAAGAATAGGTCTGTAAAAAATTTGGGGCCATCTGTGATTTTTCATTTAATTAAACGGAAAAATTGAGATAACCATTTCAAAGCTGAGATCTCCCAGCATTCATTGCTAAAGGGCAGTCGTTACAGAAGGTTCTATAGAGAAACCTTATACAGGTAACAAGTTCCACTGCAGTACAGAAGCTGAGCTACACTCCTAGTGATCTACCTAGTGAACTCTTAATGCAGCACTGGAGCACTACATAATACTGAATGTAGCTCAGGATCAGTATAAGATAAGTAATGTAATGTATTTACAAAGAAATGTAGATTTATTCTACAGTACAATGTTTATTATAAACTGTATTCAAAGGTTGATTTACTCTCGTAGGGTAAGGCAGCGCTGCTAAATCTGTTGCTTTCAAAGACAATACAATTTTCTTTCATGACATGGGAGGTAACGACCATGTCGTTAAAAACCAATAATGCTTGTACATAATGCAATTACTTCTTAATACGGCATCTCTCAGGAATCTGATTAGCAACTCAACTTTGGACTTTACAGGAAAGGCATGTTTTTATTACTCATTTTCAATAATAATCACACTATATTTTCTTTTATCCACAGCAAACATCGGTCATTCAAATAGTGTCCCTGTGACAATTAAAGTTTTGGACAGGAATGACAATGCTCCAGAATTTCCTAAGCCCTATGAAGCATCTGTATGTGAAAATGCACAAGTAAACAAGGTATTTTTCATTTGCTCAATTACAATGTTTGTACTCAGTGCAACTGTTTCCTAACAATAATCTAATCATAGGATGCCTACTCTGGGGAACGCCAATGGGCAGCTGTTATCTGTGGTGGAACATGGAGGAAGTGTTCAATTATTCTACAGCACCTCCAAAGGGGAAATTAAGAATTACACCCTGTACCCTTTGCAATCAATGGGCTGCAGTAACTCCAGAATAAAAGACTGGAGTTAGTGGACTCTTTCCACTATGGATGAGAGTCCTGAATGGGCCCTCAATAATTAGAGTAGTAAAATGAGATAATCTTCTTTACAAAGAAAATGCAAGTGCTAGGGATGTCAAGAGCAGGTGAACAGACATGGAAGGGCAGACTGTGAGCCCTAAGGCTAGGCCCCCCAAAGTTGTGCCTGCCTACTTGCTCTCCCTAGATGGCCGACAGCCATTGGGTGACAGTCCCTACACCGGTAAAATGCACACAGAAGACAGACAAGATGTACAAACAGAAAAGAGTAGTCAGGCTGACCGGGTCAAAGGCCAGAGCAGGCAAAGAAGTACCAAAACATGAGGCGAGAGAAAAGTCAAAGGACAAGCACACGATCGAGGACCCAAGCAGACAATAATAATAAGTGCACAGGTCAAGAAAGTCTATCACTGGCAAGGGTGATCAAAAAGGAGGAGTAATAAATAGGAAGCCAGGGATCCAGTCCAGAATGTGATTGGACCAGCTCCCTAGCATCCTGAACAGAGACTAGAGGTGGAGACGTCTGTCAATCATCACATCCTAATTAACCCATTCAACCGAGGCCAGAAAACAGCAGATGAGTGTGTCAAGAAACCAATTGATAACACAGTAGAGTGTCTAGAGTGTCTGTGTTCAGACTGAGATGCAAACAGAGCTTAACAGCACATCCTTTACTATATGCTGCAGAGAGAGAATGCCACAAAGGCCCTAAGAGGTGCAGATGTAATAGTTCTCCCCCCTATTATGAGGGGCCACCGGACCCGCACTGGAGCCCCCAGGGTTAGAAGGGGTCAGGCGGTGAAATTTCCTGACGAGATGCGGGGCCTGGAGGGCATTACTCGAGACTCGTGTCCACTTCTCAGGACCGTACCCTTTCCAATGGACAAGGTATTGCACAGAATTCTGGACCCAGTGGGAATCCAGAATGTTTTCAATTTCAAACTTTAGCTCTCTATAGACCACAATAGGATCTGGCAGGTTAGATACAAGTAGCAATGACGGAATATATGTATTCAACAGTGATTTATGGAAAACGTTATGGGGGACATGTATGAAGATCGGCGCGTCGAAGCGCCTGTTTTCACGTTTTTTTCCCGTGAAAACTGCGCCTGACGTATGTCGGCGCCGAAGTGCACTCATACATGCGGGGCAAACTTCAACGCCTCTGACAGACAGACCACATTGAAATTGGTCTGCCTGTCGGAGCTGTAATGCGCCTCACTTTGCTGACCCGCATTCATATATGTGTCGAAGATTTTGAATGTGGTGCGTCCCGCCCCAGAACGCCCACAGAATGCCCCTTCATGTTAGGCGTATATGAAAGTGGCGAAGCTTGCGCCTAACAGCGCATTCCTGCGTCCGACAGTGGTCCGGCACAGTGAGGCACAGTATACGCCTAAAAACAGGCGAAAATCTCGATCATACATGTCGCCATATGTATCCGAAATGTACCAGGTAATTGTAGTCTGAAAGAAACCGGATTTATGATGTCAGAAATACGATATGGACCAATAACCATACCCGCTCCCCCATGACATAATCAGACCATCTTTTGTTGGTCTGACGTAGTTGGGTATATTGGACTTTAACCAGGTTCCGAAGAGCCTAGGACCAGACTGTGCACAGTCGTTGGTAAGTAGGCTTGGCGGTAGGGTTAACCGACGGCATGGCGAGAACTGGGGGTTAAAGCCATAATTACTGAAAAACAGCAATATTTTAGTAGAAGAATTTACTGTATTATTAATAGACAATTCTGCTAAGGGAAGAAAACTCTTGAGAGTCAGACATAAAGCTTCTTAGGAATCATTCAAGTGTTTGTTTGAGTCTCTCTGTCTGACTATTGGTTTCTGGGTGAAATGTGGAGGAGAAAGACAGAGAGATACCCAGTCATCCACAAAATTCCCTCCAGAATCTGGACACAAACTGTACCCCACAATCAGATACAATGTTTTCAGGGATACCATGAAGACAAAGTACATGAGTGATAAATCGGAAGCCAGGGAACCGGTCCAGAGTTCACTTGACCGGCTCCCAGGCATCCTGGACAGAGACTAGAGGTGGAGACATCTGTCAATCATCACATCGTCATTAACCCATTCAGCCCAGGACAGAAATAAAAGACGGGTGTGTTAAGAAACCAATTAACACAGCAGAGAGTCTATGGCTGTGTTCAGACTGAGATGCAAACAGTGCTTAAAGGGGTTGTCTCACTACAAGGATTGCTTTTTATGTTAAAGATCTTGCAAAAACAAGTCACTTTGCAATATGTGTCCATTAATCGTGTCCTACCTATTCTGAGATTTCTCCTCTTGTATGGGCTGCATCAGCTCCTGTGGTCGCTATAGCTACAGACCTGTTTGATCTCTCCTGATAGTCAGCGCAGGTCGCTATAGCTATAGACCTGGCTTCACTGCAGCCTAGTAGAAGCCAGTAAACACGCCTCTGAATTCAAAGTGAAACCAAGAAAACAGGACTGTGGTAACATGAATCAATGTAGTGAGACAACCCCTTTAAGGTTATGTTCACACGGCGTAATTTCGGCCGGCATTTCGCAGCATATTTGCTCTCTAATACGGGCGAGATGCGTGCCGAAATTACGGTAATCCATGGTTCTCATTTAGAACTATGGATTACGCCTCCTCTCCCTGCTCGTGCAATAAGATCATATTGTACATGCGGGGTGATAAGTGACATGTCAATTACTTGCGGCAATTACGCGTCGCGAGTAATGCATGCCTATGGGGCCGGCGGGCTGCTCCCCCCCCCCCCCCACGCGCCACAGGAGTATGCGCAGATCTGCGCAAGCTCCCGAGACACACGATGTACTGTGCCGCAGTACATTGTGTGAACATAGCCTAACAGCGCATCCTTTGCTGTATGCTGCAGAGAGAGGATGTCTCAAAGGCCCTAAAAGGTGCAGATGTGACAGCAAGTCCATAGTCAATAACATTCTCCCTCATGGAAAGATTGAATTCATACAGTGGTTTTGAAGAACAAACTCTTCTATCTGAGCACTAAAAGAACCAATGGAGGAGGAACAAACATAAAAAAGTCAAATGGTATTACAGATTTCAAAAATATCTGTGCACTGCTTTATTGATCTTCTTATTACCTTTTTGTGCCACGCACATGTTTAATAATGACCTCTAAACTGTTTCAATAGACAAATGTGCTGAACTTTGGAACATTTCACCCATCTGATTATGTTACAGAGATAATGTGCTCACACTAAGGCCTCGTTCACGCGGCTTATTTTGCCGCGGATTGGCGCTGTACTGCGCGCCGGATTTGCGCTTCAGTACGGCGCCAATCCGCGGAGTCATTACGGTAATCCACTGCTCTCATAGAGAACAGTGGATTCCGTCGCTCCTCTTTGCTCGGCGAATCCGCCGGGCGGAGAGAAAGTGACATGTACATTATCCAGGCGCAATACGCGCCGTGGATAATGCAAGTCTATGGGGCCGGGGAGCGGCGCCCCCGCCGCACTCTGGCCCCGCACCCGTCCCGCCCCTTATTCACGGCGGATTTGTGAGCCGGATTGCGCTCACAAATCTGTCGGGAATAAGCCGTGTGAACACGGCCTAAGACGCTTCAGTAGACCAGAAATAGAAAAAAAGTTCAACAGTAAGACATAGTAACAATTGGTTGTTACTATTTACAGGGGTGTACAAGATTAGAAAAACATGGCGGCCTTCTTCTGAGAATGGTAATTTGGGAATAGGTTTTGTCTGGTATTTCAGCTCAGGTCTAACTGACACAACTTTTTGGGCAGGAGTGGCACTATTTTTGAAAGAATGCAACCATGTTTTTCTAATCATGCTACTTTAAGAAGAATAAATGGATAATCACATTTATCTATACAGGTGCTTCTCAATAAATTAGAATATCAGTCAAAAGTTTTTTTTTTTTTAGTAATTCAATTCAAAAAGTGAAACTCATATTATATAGAGTCATAACAAACAAAGTGAACTTTTTCAAGTATTTATTTATGTTAATCTTGATGATTGTGGCTTACAACCAAGGAAAACCTGAAAGTCATTATCTCAGAAAAGTAGAATAATTAACCCAAAACACCTGCAAAGGATTTCTAAGCATTTTAAAAGGTCCCTTAGTTTGGTTCAGTAGGCGACACAATCATGGGGAAGACTGCTGACTTGACAGATGTCCAGAAGGCAGTCATTGACACACTCCACAAGCATATTAATAGAAACTTAAGTGGAAGGAAAAAGTGTGGTAGAAAAAGGTGCACAAGCAACCAGTATAACCGCAGCCTTGATAGGATTGTTAAGAAAAAGCCATTCAAAAATTTGTGGGAGATTCACAAGGAGTGGACTGCTGGAGTCAGTGCTTCTAGAGCCACCACACACAGATGTATCCAGGACATGGGCTACAAGTGTTACATTCCATGTGTCATGCCACTCATGACAAGTAGACCAAGGAGAAAAAGAACAGGACTTTTGCTCAGTAGTCCAAAGTGTTGTTTTCAGATGAAAGTAAATTTTGTATTTCATTTGGAACTCAAGGTCCCAGAGTCTGGAGGAAGAGTAGAGAGACACACAATCCAAGCTGCTTGAGGCCTAGTGTAAAGTTTCCACAATGAGTGATGGTTTGGTGAGCCATGACATCTGGTATAGGTCCACTGTGTTTTATCAAGACCAAAGTCAGCGCAGCCATCTACCAGGAAATTTTAGAGCACTTCATGCTTCCCTCTGCCTACAAGCTTTTTGGAGATGGAATTTTCATTTTCCAGCAGGACTTGGCACCTGTTCACACTGCCAAAAGTACCAATACCTGGTTTAATAACCACAGTATCATTGTGTTTGATTGGTCAGCAAACTCATCAGACCTTAACCCCATAGAGAATCTGTGGGACATTGTCAAGAGGAAGATGAGAGTCACCAGACCCAACAATGCAGCTGAGCTCAAGGGTGCTATCAAAGCAACCTTAGCCTCCATTACACCTCTGCAGTGCAACCGGCTAATCGAGTCCATGCCACGTGGCATTACTGCGGTCATTCATGCAAAATTTGCCCCGACCGCATATTGGGCGCATTTACTGTACATTCTTTTCATTTGGTCAACATTTCTGTGTTCCAAATTTTTTTTACCAGTTGGTCTGGTATATAATATTCTAATTTTCTGAGATAGTGACTTTTGGGTTTTCCTAGGCTGTAAGCCATAATCATCAAGATTAACATAACTAAACAGTTTAAAAAGTTCACTCCGTTTGTAATGACTCTATAGTATTCTAATTTATTGAGAAGCACCTGTATCTTCTATGGAGGCTCAAACCTAAAATGAATTGAAGTTGAATTGAAAATATTTTCATTTTTCTTGTTTACAGAAATTTTTCACAGTAACAGCTATAGATAAAGATGACACTGCAAACGGCCCTCGGTTCTTCTTCAGTTTTCCAAAAGACATTGTGCATCCACATTCAAATTTCACCATAAGAGACCAGAAAGGTTTGTACAAAATATTCTAGATAATTTGTCTCATTAGACTATGTGGATTTCTTCAGTGAAGGTAGCTCTCTGCTCTCCCTTAATTTTATGTCCTATTGGTAACCAATTCTGTTTAGTACCTATACTTTTTTTGGGCAAAGTGCATTATCCAAACAGTGGGTCTCTAGTGAGAGTGAGAGGCTCTCTGGGCAATGTCACATGTTTCCTTAAAAGGGTTTTTCAACATAAGATAAAAAGTTCCGCTTTTTTTGAGTAACAATCTTGGACTGTAATAATGCAGCTCAGCCCCATTAAGGTTAAATGTAAGACAATAGTGATTTGTATATGGAAAAATATTAGACCATTTTTTTTAATACAACCCCTTCACCTGTTGATTGTGGCTGTGACTAGTGGTCACTCATGAACAAAAAGAAAGAGTATTTGTGACAGTTGTCCTCATATCCAGAACTAGGTCATTTAAAGATTTGACTATATGATAAGTTAATAATTGGAAACTAGCCATAAAACAGGAGCATCAGCAGTTCTTCTCAAATATATAATTGATAACAGCATCCATGTAGAAAACCTGTGCTTTATGTAGTAGACAAGATGAAACAATAAAATAGGAGCAATGGGCACATTGCGTTTTGTGCAGAAAACACCTCACTCCATCAGGTCCAGCACAGTATATGGACACTGTTTTCAACAATATATTCACGCAGAGACACTGATGCTCCTGCTGTCTGGCTGGTTTCCAGCTAACTGAATTATTAGTTCGATCAAATCTTTAACTGCATTCCCTGTCTGTTGCTGTACGAAGAGTGCAACAGGAGAGCACCTCAACCATCATACATGCTGTTCTGAGTGTTGTGCCTCTTAGCATAACAAACTAAGAGGGTAGCACTAGCTAGACATCCATTTACCTTGCCACTACTGTACTACACCAAAAAAGCGCCTTGTTTTCCCCTCTCTCTCTTTTTCAAGGACTAGGTCATTGGCAGCA
This sequence comes from Phyllomedusa bahiana, assembly GCA_025379985.1. NCBI lineage: Eukaryota > Metazoa > Chordata > Amphibia > Anura > Hylidae > Phyllomedusa > Phyllomedusa bahiana. Next base: position 99,865 of record JAODAL010000748.1, on the reverse strand, counting down.
CTCAACAACCTGAAAATATCATCAGTGACTCATAGATCATGCTGGGTCAAGGTCAAGGGCACTTGATGCTACAGTCATCCCTGTAGGGCTTGACATTCCACTAGAACAATATTGCTGACATTTTTCTTTTCACTCTGAAGTTTTCTCTTTACCTTTTTCAGCTGTCCTTATTAGTTATTGATTGAAGACAGGGGCATAACTAGAGAAGCCAGGGCCCCAAAGCAAACTTTTGGATGGGCCCCTACCCCCCACCCCCACCCTTGCCCACCTCCCTGACCACAACCATGTACCAGGACATGCTGTTAGATAATTTAGATAATACAAGGGGCAAATACCTCACCATACATATCACCATCATACTGCTACCAATCAAATCCCACTATACCAAGACCAACATTACCAATAACGCTATTACATAAGGACCTGATTATACCACCAGAACACGACCACAAATTACTACCACATAGTGACTGAATAATACCCTACACTATTATTATTATTATTTATTTTATAGCGCCATTAATTCCATGGCGCTGTACATTCAGGGGGTTACATACATAACATAAGTCAAACATTTACAGTAGTGACAATCTCTGACTAACAACAGTACAGAGGGAGAGAGGGCCCTGCCCGCGAAGGCTTACAATCTACAAGGAAGGGGGAAAGAGACAGAAGGTAGGGGCAGACATGTTCGTGGGGTGAAGTGACAGTGGTGTTATTCTAGGTCATAGGCAATCCTGAAGAGGTGGGTTTTCAGATTGCTTTTGAAGCTGGTGAAAGTTGGGGAGAGTCTGAGGTGTTGAGGCAGCAAGTTCCAGAGTATGGGGGAGGCACGAGAGATATCTTGGAGACGGTTGTGTGAGGAGGTGACAAGAGGAGAGTGGAGAAGAAGGTCCTGAGAGGAGCGGAGGTTGCGTGAGGGTAAGTATCTGGAGATTACTGATCAGTCTACAAAGACCAATACTGTCTAATAATAATAATATATAATAATACAGTGACCATATAGTGGTATATACCAGTGTACACAGGCTCTGCAGACTGTATATAACCACCATACAGTGACCATATAGTGGTAGACACCAGTGTACACAGGCTCTGCAGACTGTATATTACCTCCATACAGTGACATATAGTGGTAGACACCAGTGTACACAGGCTCTGCAGACTGTATATTACCTCCATACAGTGACCATATAGTGGTAGATAGCAGTGTACACAGCCTGTGCAGACATATATGTAATTACAGTGCAGTTACATCTTGGGACTCACAGGTGACGTTTCTCTGACCAGTCATTGACTTTCTCTTTTGTTCTGAATACATCCAGACCTTCATGATGACATCTCACGAACACTTGTCCCTGCAGATTTAGACACAAATATCTTAGAAACATCACTTTTCCAGCACCTGCCCCACTGGCTGTATGGGGACCAGTAAGGCAGGCAGGTTTTAGTCAGCTATCGGGAGCCATACATGTAGACATTGGTTTGTTGGGCTTGTGGCCATATAGGTATGGTTTTGGTAGCTAAAGTGGCCCCAGATAAGTAGACAGGCAGGCTTGTGGGGGTATACAGGCAGGCATGTGGGGGTATACGGCAGGCATGTGGGGGCTGTAGAGGCAGGCATGTGGGGGCTGTAGAGGCAGGCATGTGGGGGCTGTAGAGGCAGGCATATGGGGGCGTATAGGCAGGCAGGCATATAGGGGGCTGTATAGGCAGGCAGGCATATAGGGGGCTGTATAGGCAGGCAGGCATATAGGGGGCTGTATAGGCAGGCAGGCATATAGGGGGCTGTATAGGCAGGCATATGGGGGGTATAGGCAGGCATATGGGGCGTATAGGAAGGCATATGGGGGCGAATAGGCAGGCATATGGGGGCATATAGGCAGGCAGGCATATGGGGGCGTATAGGCAGGCAGGCATATAGGGAGCTGTATAGGCAGGCAATAGGGGGCTGTATAGGCAGGCAGGCATATAGGGGGCTGTATAGGCAGGCAGGCAAATAGGGGGCTGTATAGGCAGGCAGGCATATTGGGGGGGTATAGGCAGGCATATGGGGGGTATAGGCAGGCATATGGGGGGTACAGGCAGGCATATGGGGGGTATAGGCAGGCATATGGGGGTGTATAAGCAGGCATATGGGGGTGTATAGGCAGACATATGGGGGGTAAAGGCAGGCATATGGGGGGTATAGGCAGGCATATGGGGGGTTTAGGCAGGCAAATGGGGGGTATAGGCAGGCATATGGGGGTGGGTGTATAAGCAGGCATATGGGGGTGTATAGGCAGACATATGGGGGTGTGTAGGCAGGCATATGGGGGTTTAGGCAGGCAAATGGGGGAGTATAGGCAGGCATATGGGGGTAAAGGCAGGCCGAAGGGGGTGTAAAAGCAGGCAGAGGGGGGGGTATAGGCAGACACATGGGGGGGTATAGGCAGGCATATGGGGGTGTATAAGCAGGCATATGGGGGGTATAGGCAGACATATGGGGGTGTATAGGCAGGCATATGAGGGGTATAGGCAGGCATATGGGAAGGTATAGGCAGGCATATGGGGGTGTATAGGCAGACATATGGGGGGTATAGGCAGGCATATAGGGGTTATAGGCAGGCATATGGGGGGTATAGGCAGGCATAAGGGGGTATAGGCAGGTATATGGGAAGGTATAGGCAGGCATATGGGGGTGTATAGGCAGACATATGGGGGTGTATAGGCAGGCATATGAGGGGTATAGGCAGGCATATGGGGGGTATAGGCAGGCATATGGGGGTATAGGCAGGCATATGGGGTGTATAGGCAGACATGGGGGTGTATAGGCAGGCATATGGGGGGTATAGGCAGGCATATGGGAGGTAAAGGCAGGCATATGGGGGTATAGGCAGGCATATGGGGGGATATAGGCAGGCATGTGGGGGCTGTATAGGCAGGCATGTGGGGGGGGTATAAGCAGGCATATGGGGGTATAGGCAGGCATATGGGGGGTAAAAGGCAGGCATATGGGGGGTATAGGCAGGCATATGGGGGCTATAGGCAGGCATATGGGGGAATAGGCAGGCATATGGGGGTATAGGCAGGCATATGGGGTAGGTAAAATAAGAAACAACTTACTCACCTCGGTTCACGTTCCCCCGATGCGCCGCTCGCTCCGCTCTGCTGCTTTCCCTGCAGCCTCTGCTCTCAGCACGGGTGGCGCGGTGATGTGACGTCACCGCGCGCGCCCCTGTGACCACAGAGCGCCGGCAGGGGGAAATAGCAGAGCGGAGCGATTGGCGCTCCGTTCTGCTAGCTCCAGCCAGCGCTGCCTCTGAACGCTTGGGCCGGAGGGCCCGGGCGCTCAGAGGGAGCATGCACCGGGCCCCGCAGCTCCCTGCCCACCGCAGTGAACTATTAAGTTCACTGCCGGCGGGCCCAGGAGCGGCATTACCAGGGTAGCGGACGCGGTAGAAGCTGCCCCGGGGCCCCCCTAAGCATAGGGGCCCCGTAGCAACTGCTACCCCTGCTACCCCGATAGTTACGCCCCTGATTGAAGATTGTTTTTTGATAGTTTTTACTTTGCAAATTTTCAAAGGTAAATGAACATACATTTGAAAAACAACCCAATACAATACACTGTATCTCTGAAAGCATGAATTTAGTGCTAAACAAAGAAATGCGGAAAATTAGTTAATGAAATCAAGCCATAACAAATTCATTGTAATCGTTACAACAATCAAAGATGAACCATGGCTGCCATGTATATAAAGTATTCCCATGCTTTAGTATTGGACGGCATATACACCAAACGAAACACTACAGGAGACATGTATGAAGGACGGCGCTTCGAAGTGAATTGTGGAGTCTTGTTTTCAGTGTATAATGTGCCTGAATGTATGAAAGTGGTTTTTGTGCAATTCTAAATGGTCCAAAGTTCAATGCGCCTCGCCTATGTGTTAGGCGCATTATGGAACTTAGGCACATTAGTAATGCGCCTAACATGTATAAAGGCTATAGATAGGCTGGAAATAAAAGAAAAGTCATTAGAATAGCATGTCAGTGAATAGAAACTATGGTAGTGATCTTGCTTGGTGGACCACAGGTCCCAGCAAGACCTGTGGTGTGCTGGCTCTTGCTGTATGTAGAATAAAGGGTGAGAGCAGCAAAAATAAATTTCAAATTTAATGTAATAAAAAAAAAAAAATTGGCAAATCTGAACAACAACATCAGTGGTTGGTTTAATGTAAAACTAGTTTTGGATTCTATTAAATTTAAATGCATTTTATAGGAGATATTTTTATATTTTTGGTATATTATATATTTTGGTATGAATTTTATATGATAACATTTTTTTATAAAATTTAAATAATTAAATTTTCTATAGTTTGATAATTATTAGAAATGACTTTTTATTATTGTACTGGTGTAAGCTGAGAAATAAGGGACATTTTTTTTTCCTTAACAGCAAATCTAGCTCCATTTCGACTCCTCAGGCTAAAGCAGACTGCATTAAAATAGGTCTGACTGTTCGAGCAGTAATGCGCCTAGTGTTGTTGAACCACATTCAAATATGTGTCTAATATTACGAGTGTGATGTGACATGGCCCCAGAATGCCCCCAAAATGTCCCCTCATGTTAGGCACATTAGAAAGTGTCTTAGGAACAATGCGCCTAACACATTCATTAAGTGCATTAGACATCGTAGACTGCTCACTTAGGCGCATTTTACGCCAGAGAAGGGTGAAAAGCCCGATTATACATGTCTCCCTAAAAGAAAAACACTCAGTAAATCCAATCAGACTATTACACATTCACTCAGTTGACCTCCAGCCTGCCTCTCTTCTACCCCACCACCCTTAGGATAAAATGCCATTGAAAATCTGACGGTATTTTACCATTGCCATATCCCGGTTTTTGTCGCAGATTTTGCACTCGGTTTTCAGATTAGAGCCATCCCTTTAACATGGAACTGTATTAGAATCCACTGTAATACAGCGGATTGTATAACATATTCTGTAAACCAGCGGTTTAGAAATGTGACAATAGAAAATCTGAGCTGTGTAGACTACAGTTTGGATTTTCTATTGAGGTCTATGGGAATGGTTTACAGTTGGATTTTTTTTGCCTTCTAAATACTGAATCCGCTTAAAAATCTGACCAAATACCAGTGCTGTGGAGATTATACTGTTTGTGCCATCAGTCAGTTACCCCATACATAGGAGAACTGCTTGGGGCTTCCCTTAGTCGCATAGGTAATTTTATATGGAGGTAGATCTGTTTTAATCAGCTGTAGCCACTGATCTACAGGAGAATAGTCTTCCTAGCGTAGAACAGGCGTAACCTATAAAGGATTTGGTAATTTCTACTAGGGACTAACTCTTCCACTAGGTCATACACTATGGCTCAGTTGACAAACATCAGAAAGCTGTGAACCGAGGTCCAGAAATATTGCAAGACTGTACAATTCGATTGCAGATTTCCAACATTAATTTTGGTCATTTCAATGGTGCATATACCGTAGTGTTACTTGAAGTATCCACCTAATATATTTGAGTTAGACACTATTGATGAGCGATTACGTTGACTATCGTCATCGGGTCGATAGTTGATATCGGCAATTATCAATAAGATTTCCAATAGTCGATATTAGATTATCGCCGATGACCATTAAAGTCTATGGGAGAGGAACAACACCTTCATTCTTACACCCAAACAGGGCTGGAGAAGCTGGAATTAACATCCACAACAGTCAAATGGATACGTGCTACATCTTAGGCAACACACTTAGGTTATAAAATCCACAGAAAAAAACTCACAGACCATTCACTATCCCTGTCTTGTACCACAGCCTGACCCTTAAACCTGCATCACCCACAAATTAAAAAGTGCCAGAAGGCAGTATAATTTGAACCATCATTTTACTTGAACTGGACATTAAATATCCTTGTCCTGGGCCGCAGCATGAGCTCCAAACCTGCATGACCCCAGATTAAAAAGTGCCGGAAAAAGGAGTCTTTCAACCACCATTTTAGATGAACTGGACATTAACCATATCTGTCCTGTACCGCAGAATGACCATTAAACCTGTCTGACACCCAGATTTAAAAAGTGCCGGAAAAAGGAGTCTTTCAACCACCATTTTAGTTGAACTGGACATTGACTATACCTGTCCTGTACCACAGCATGACCTCTAAACCTGTTTGACCCACAGATCACAAAGTGGCACTATGCTATTTTGTACAGTGACTGTCATTTAGTATATTTTTTGGTAACTGACATTTGTTTACAGAATTTATTTAGGGAAGTTTTATTTATAGTTTTACATTATTTTTACATTATTTTTTTAAGTGTGATAACATACAACATACACCCCTCCCTGCAGTTTTTAAAGGTATTTTTTACACGTGTAGATGTGTTAATTCGTCCGCACACCCATAAGTAATAAAAAAGTCCTAATCATCCCCAAAACACTTCTAGTTGAGAAGACATTTGCCCTCCTGGCTTCTGAAGTGATTCAGCCAATCAATACAATGGTTCCATTTTACCTCCAAATCCTTCTACAGTGATTGGGGACAGACTCCCCTGGAAATCAAATGATGCGATCCCATAGTGATCTCAGCCCAGAAAATTTTAAGCCCCCAAATTGTGCAATTTGTGCCCACCCCTGGGGTCCTTTTTGACACTACTTAACCTCACAGAAATCACCTTTTTCAAAATCTGATTTTTAAGAGAAATTTTTGAAGCTCTCCTGATTGCCCCTAACGGTGAGAGCCAGTGCTGCCGTCAGCCATATGTTAACACGGAGTCCAGCTCCCAGGGCCAGACTTACAGGGGGTGCGGGTGAGAGCCCAGCACGTTGTCATCTATTAACACGCAGGTTCAGTGCCAGGGTCGGAGTGACAGTGGGGGCCGTGAGAGCCCCGGCGGGCGTCCCTCATCTATTAACACGGTAAAAACGCCCTGATGACGCAGCAACAAAAACCAGTCGTGCGGAGCAGATGTGCGGAAGCGGAAGTGTGAGGTAAGACCTCCAGCCTTCCTCGTACACAGTCAAGACCTGGGTAGCGCTTGCCCTCCGTATTGAGTGCAGACCAATTGAGCTTCACTTGGAAGAAACGGGTGGTTAACGCTCCTGTTCCACCCAGGTGCCCTTTTTTTTGGCATTCTTTTTCCCCATTTTACTCAACGTGCTGGGGGAAAATTGTCTCTGTTCTTCGTTCTCTGCCCGTGCTCCAAAACTCCATATCCTCTGAAAAACCTACTTTCTGGTCAAGTCTTCCTGTACCTCCCTTGTACAATTCAGAGGAATTTTTTTTACCAGCTATTTTGTACATGCAAGTTTTTTTGTTTTTTAATTCTAGAAATCAAATTTTTGAAATAGGATGGAATCCCACCATGTCTTTGTTTCTCTTTTTTTAATTATATTAATGGTTGTATCAATACAGGGATTGCAAAGCTGTGTTAAAGATCTTGCAAAAACAAGTCCTTTTGCAATATGGGGTCCATAAACAGGGTCCTCCCTATTCCTGTTTCTGACAGCACCATCACCCTTGAGCCACTCTGACAATTGTGAAGACCAAATTTGTCTGTTAGAACCACATTTTTTACAATAGGAACCTGTATCTAGCTGCATGTCACAGCAAAATGCCCCCAAAAATTCAAAACATGCCCATGAGCCACTTTTGCCCAATTGTGAAGAACAAATGTCTGTTAGAAACAACATTTTTTTATTGTAGGACCTGTAGTATAGTTGCATGTCACAGCAAAATCCCCCAAAAATTCAAAACATGACCCTTGAGCCACTTTTGACAATTGTGAAGAACAAATGTCTGTTAGAAACAATTTTTTTTTTTAATAATGGACCTGTGTTTTACTGATTTCAAAGCAGCATGCCCCCAAAAATTATATAAATGACTTCTCAGCCACTGTTAAAATTGTGATGGAGAATCCCAACTTAGAAGCCACATTTCTGTTCCAAAGGACCATAATTATAGCTTTTATCTCACAGCAACATGACCTCAAAACCATTGACGATGCGAAAAATTCCCTAAAGAAAGTAGTAAATGGAATACGATGTTGTCCCGAAACCTTGCTGTCTTCTACAGTCTCCTCACAGCAAAACCAGCAAAATGAACTGTTGGGAACTGAGAATAAAAATTGCAGTAAGAAATGATCATTTTTTTAAAAAAAAGTTTTTCAAGGGACCATTTCTGTTTGAAGAGGAATGTGAAGTAGACCGGCAACTAATTCGGTGACCTCGGAAAACTGGGGGCCACAACATCATCAGAGTCCATGCCTGATCATCTTGATGAAAGTCAAACGATCACAATTATCTGTGGAAAGCCGGTATGCGTTTGTCTGTAATGACTCCTCCAGCTGTGCTGAAGGTCCGCTCGAATGAGCTGGCTGTGGGCAGGACAACACCTCTATGGTGTGGCGAGCGAGCTCGGGCCATTGTCCTTTTTGGATACCCAGGAAGTCTATTGGGTCCGAAACACATACAAAAACATCGGTGTTGAGATGCAGATGTCGTTCACCATGATCTTAAAGTGGTCTCTGTGTGTTGGATGTGTGCCTGCATTGCAATGCGTTGGTGAGGTGGTAAAAAAAGGGATTCCCAAAGGGTCACCCATTAGGCTTCTGCCAACTTGCCTGCTGCTGCTGCCGCTAGGGGCTACTTGGCACTCTTACTGCTGTCACGTGGATGTTGTTACACCGTGACATTTGAGGAACGTGAAGCAAAGCAACAGATGTCTCCAGTTGATCAATCAGCAAGGGCTGAGTTTTGTTTTGTACCGGGGATCCAGGAGGGTGGCCACCAGTAACTGTGTTTATTTTAATGGCCTTAAGCGAGGATCATGTTGGAGGAAATTGAGCATACCAAGCATTTCATGTGAGAGTGGAGCCTTGATTTCCCAAGCCTTTGGGTTGAGGGGCACTAGCAAACTGATCTTCCTATCTTCCTCCTCCGCCTCAAATTGCGCCAACCTCTTTCCAAGGCAGGCGTCGGTAAGTCGGTGTCTAGGAATACCTCCTCCTCCTCCTCCGCTTCCTCGGCACAGCTTCAACACAGCCCTGACTTGCCTGAGATGAGGGCACCTGAAGCTGATGCCCCCCTTTTGCACTAGCCCTGGACCCGAACCACTGCCTAATGAAGACCGATGAAATTGTAAAACTGTCGGGCCTTGTGGATTAGACGGAGGGGAAAGGCCCGTGCTGCATCTGTGTCGTCTCTTCCGCCGTCGCTGGCGGGACCTGTTGTTTCAGAGTGTCCAATGATCGTTCCAGAATAAGATCACCACAATGCTCATGCTGACAAGGGCATTGTCCGCACAGACCATTTTGGTGGCTTCTTCAAACTGGCAAGGATGGTGCAGAGTTTTCCTTTCACCTGCTCCACTCTCGGTGGCTCAAACACCCCGAGGCCCCGCACCGTGTTGCCCAGGCCATGTGTCACTTCGTACTGCTTAATGGCATTGCACTGCTGCCAAATCGCTGGAGCATGTGGAGGGTGGAATTCCAGCATGTTGCCACGTCAACAATGAGACGTTTGACGGGGAGGCCGAGCTGACACTGCAACGCAGCCAGGCGGGACGAAGCAGGAGCCTTCCTCAGCAGGCAGTCCAGACCCGGGTAGCTCTTTAGAAATTTCTGGACGAAAAGGTTCATGACATGTGCCAGGCAAGGGATGTGCTCCATCCTAAAGATCTTAAGGGGGGCCCACAGATTTCGACATTATAAACACTTTCACCTTGCCTGGCACAAGGTTCTTGTCACCCAGCCAGAGCTCGGTTCTCGTTGCGGAGAGCCGTCCACAGCTCCTGACCTGTGTGTGGCCCGGTCCCCCAAGACAGATTAATTTCAACACGGCCTGGTTTCTCTGGGCACGTGATGCCACCAGAGGACCCTGGGGGGAAAGAAACCTGCACCATCCTGCGGTTTTGAGAGCATGCGCCGAGCCCTGAGAGCCCCCGTCACCCCCAGAGACATCCACCCAGCTCACCCCGTGAGCTGTCACAGAGATATAGCGGCCTTGGCCGTGCTTACTAGTCCATGTGTCGGGGTCAGATGGACTTTTCCGGCTACAGATGCAGACAATGCGCTTAAAATGTTAGATGACACGTGGCTGGGCCCGGCAGGGACGGCTTTTCCGGCAAAGAAAATGCCTGCTCGCATCTGGTATGGGGGCAGGCAAGGGGCCATGATGTGGCGGAACCCATCTGTGTCCATCAGATGGAAAGGCAAAAATTTTTCCCAAAGGGCCAAAAGCTGGCAATGCCGACATTCAGGCTTTTGGCTTTGGGATGGTTTGGGTTAAGTGTTTCTTCCCGCTCCCAAACCTGGAAAAACAGAAGGCTGGCTGCTAGACTGACCGCTGTACGGTGTGCAGGTCGTCAAACTGGCGGAAGGAGAAGGGGTAGGATGGGTCTCTGGTGGTGCTGGTGGTACTCGGGCGACGGTGGAGGTTGAAGCGGAGGCTGATCCCTGATCATGACTCTGAGAGACATGGGCAGTGAGGAACGCTTTGTGGTGGCGGAGGAGGGGGGGCGGAGACAGAGGGTTGTGACGTTGGTTGGAGGCCCGGCGTTGGTCTGGCCTTTTTTGCCAAGTGTTCCCTCCATTTCAACTCATGCATTCTCTGATGTGACTAGACATGTTGGTGGTGGTTAAACACCTAAGGTTGTTGCCTCTACTTAGTGTTTACGGCAAAGGCGGCATATGACATCGCTGGGGGAATCAGAGGCTTGCTCAAAGAAGGCCCAGGCTTGAGAGGTTCTTTTTGACGCCGATAAGGGAGGAGCGGGGTTTCCGCTGGACCGTGGCTGGGGAATCATATCAACGGACTTCTGCGGGCCGCCCTCTCCTTTTTGAGGCGGGACCCATACTGACACTACCCCATCGTCTTCCTTCTCGTCCAGTGATGAAGCGCTCACAAGCAAATTTCTGAAAAGACCACGTTGGATTCCGCAATGTGTCATCATCGTCATCACACAGGTGACTTCGTCGTCCTTGACATTCTGCATCCAGGAGCTACGGGCTACAAGCAAGAGGTACTGCAAGGCGTTGCCCAACCGCCGGGATATTTGCCGATTTGACCGGCTTTCCCTTTTCCTCTGATGGCCCTCAGTAACTGGGCGTCAGAGCAGACAAAATCATCCTCTTTGGCCTCTTTATCTTTTTAACATGCCTTCTGACCCCAACCACATTTTGTCATCAAAGAGGTCTTCAGACACTGGATTATCCACAGTGTGGGGGTACCGAGTTGACATTGGGCTATCTTCGCTTCATGTGGACGGATGCTGATGATTTCTTTTATGACGACATTTGTGGCTGTGACTGGGAGGACGAGGAGGGAAGACTGCTGGATGCAGGTTTTCATTAACTACTGAAGAACAGATTGGCGAAAGCTGTTCGTTACTGAGATTCACAGGGCCCTGACCATTGCGATGACAGGCCTGATGGTCCTGCAAACCGACAATCCGCTGGCTTGCGTGTTGTCGCCAGCACTGGAAGGAGCACCTTCTCTCCTACCTCTACCTCCCTGTCCTACCCCCCTCTTTGCTCGCTTACCACCTGCATTTCGCTCCATGTTCAGAAAGATAAAATTTGAGAGGGTATGGAAGAGTTTTGGAACGTCTCTTATTAAAAGATGACAAATCACAGCTATTCTCAAATCCCTCAAATCAAAACAAAATTGCTGGATTAAAATTTAACTGCAAGGTGGCTCTATCAACAAATCTGGACTGGGCAAAAGTGCAATTAAAAACGTATCTGAAATGTTATACGGATAATATAAGGTTTTTTTGGCACCTAACAACCTGTGGTCACAACAAATTGCTTGATTCAAATTTAACTGCAAGGTGGCTCTATCAACAAATCTGGACTGGGCAAAAGTGCCAAAAACACATATCTGAAATGTTATACGGATAACAAAACGGTATTTTTGGCACCTATCAATTCACCTCTGGTGACTAACAATTGCTTGGATTCAAATTTAACATGCAAGGTGGCTCTATCAACAAATCTGGACTGGGCAAAAAATGCAAAAAACACGTATCTGAAAAAGTATACGGTAATAAAAGGTAATTTTTTGGCACCTATCAAATTTCAAAACCCGTTTGGGGACTACACAATTGCTGGATTCAAATTTAACTGCAAGGTTACCCCTATCAAAAAAATCTGGACTGGGCAAAAGTGCAAAAACATGTATCTGAAATGTATAGGATAATAAAAGGTATTTTTTGGCACCTATCAATTCACCTGTGGTGACTTACACAATTGCTGGGTTCAAATTTAACTGGGAAGGTACCTCTATCAACAAATATGGGCTGGGCAAAAGTGCAAAAAACACGTCTCTGAAATTTATAAAGGGTAATAAAAGTATTTATGGCACCTATCAATTCCCTTGTGGTGACTACACAATTTCTGGATTCAAATGTTAACTGCCCAAAGGGACCTCTATCAACAAATCTGGACTGGGCAAAAGTGCAAAAAAAACGTATCTGAAAGTATACGGACAATAAAAAAGGGAAATTTTTGGACTATTAATTCACCTGTGGTGACTACACGATTGCTGGATTCAAATTTAACTGCAAGGTACCTCTATCAACAAATCTGGACTGGGCAAAAGTGCAAAAAACCCCGTATCTGAAAAAGTATACGGATATAAAAAGGTATTTTTGGCACCTATCAATTCACCTGGGGGTGACTACACAATTTTCTGGATTCAAATTTAACTGCAAAGGAACCTCTATCAACAAATATGGACTGTGCAAAAGTGCAAAAAACACGTATCTGAAATGTTTTACGGATAATAAAAGGTATTTTTGGCACCTATCAATTCACCTGTGGTGACTACACAATTGCAGGATTCAAATTTAACTGCAAGGTACCTCTATCAACAAATCTTGACTGGGCAAAAGTGCAAAAAACACGTATCTGAAATGTATACGGATAATAAAAGGTATTTTTGGCACCTATCAATTCACCTGTGGTGACTACACAATTGCTGGAAATTTTAAATTTAAACTGCAAGGTGGTTCTATCAACAAATCTGGACTGGGCAAAAGTGCAAAAAACACGTATCTAAATGTGTACGGATAATAAAAGTTATTTTTTTGGGCCCCATCAATTCACCTGTGGTGACTACACAATTGCTGGATTCAAATTTAACTGCAAGGTACATCTATCAACAAATCTGGACTGGGCAAAAGTGCAAAAAACACGTTTTCGAAAAAGTTACGGATAGTAAAAGGATTTTGGCACCTATCAACCTGTTTGTGACTACAAAATTGCTGGATTCAAATTTAACTGCAAAGGTGGCTATATCAACAAAGATGAAATGGGCAAAATTGAAAAAGAACACCTATCCGAAATGTATACTGAAAATCAAAGTGGAGTTTTGCACCTATCAAATAGACCTGCAGTTATTAGAAAAGATCTGTATCCTAATTATAAGTTCAGGCTGCCCAATATCCAAGTAATATTTCAACAGTAAACTGTTAATAATAAAGCTATTGCAGTGCAATGTCTGCAATACAATATCCAGTATTCTTTAAAGAGCTTGTCTGTGTTCGCCCACGCCCCCCCTCCCCCCGCTCCACCCCGTGACTTTACAGCGGTAGATTCTCCTTTAAATTCTTTGCCTAACTACCTAAAGTCTGCAAATCTCTAATCTAACTAAATTGTAAGGATCAAGCTTTAAAAATAGAGCTGTCTCTTGTGAACAAATAGAATAATTTCGCTGGCTGTTTTGCACAGAGCAGAAGCGCACGTCCACTGCTTTGAGATACTGACACACACTGATCATGAACAGGAAGGGCTGTTCTATGTAAAACGAGGTCATGTGATTTTTTCCAGCCAATCGCAACCATACACATCCCAGTCATGACGTCGCACACACATCTCACCCTGCTCTATTCTGTAAGCTGATTTGCTGGCCGCCAAAAATGACAGGAAGCGCCAAAAATTGCGCGATATTAATAGATTATGCACAGATTTTAACCTAAATGATCGCGTGATCTAAAAAATACGATCAACGTAAATACCGTGCCGATTTCAACTTTGTCGATAATAATCGCTCAACACTATTAGACACCTACTGAAGGAGTGCTTTTTATTTCAAAATACCAAATTAAAATATACAAATTGCTATATGTTTAAAATCAGCATCCTCCCCTAGTTTTCTATGCTGTCCTAAAACACAGACTGTTGAGATATCTTAGTGTTCAATTCCAGCATGAGTAGCTACAGGTAATGATTCCTGTCGATGGAATCTACATTATTATGTGCATTTTAACTTATATACATGTCAGCTGATAAATACAGTTTTAGCAAAGATAAGTGCACCCTGAAATAACAGGACAGATAATTCTCTCACCTTTTTAATACTTTTCAATGGCTTTTGTTGTGATCTAAGGACTAATAAATGCAGAAAGGTGTGATATTGCTTTCAAGTTAAACTTTCCTATCTGTAATAGGCAAAGACAGGCATTAAGAAACACAATTACTTCGTATATATTTTTAGTGTTCTAGTTTTCCATATTTCTGTTGTTAAAGAGGTTTTGACACAATTGACATTTATCATGCATCCACAGGATAGGTTATAAATTCACTAGAAGGGGGTTCTTCCTCACTGCTATCAAGCAGTGAGCTAGTACTTAAATGGAGAAACAGATAGGTGTGTATAAGAGGTAAGTATCAATTGTCAGAAAACCCCTTTAAGCATCAACCAGGTTTAGAGAAGAGATTAGGACGACTTCTGCAGGCAAATTGTGGTGTGAAAAATTGCATCATAAACAGTGCAGACATGTATAAAAACTCTGATATGTGAGTCTATTATTGACCTTTAAAGTGAATATATTTCCCTAATTTCCCTTTAATAGAGTTCTTTTTACTGCTTTCAAGAAGTAATTACATGATGCAGTAACCAAAGAAAGATACAATCACAGCCTGCATTCTCTTTTAGTGGCCTCTTATGGTAGGAAGTTTAACATCACAAACCCTAGTTTGCATATAAAAATACATGGGATAATTGGAAATATTGTGCCGTGTTAAAGGATTGAGTTTCTTTCATTGTGTGCAGCAGCATCTATCGCCATGTTAATAAACACAGTAGTATTTTCAGAAATATTTTGCTTTCCAAATTGATTTTTTTCCAGGTCTCCGATGAAAACCCTTTTGTGCAGCATTTTCCATTATTTAGACTTACATCAATAGCCCTTTTATAAAGGCATTTTTTATACTGGAGAAAATAACATACTATCAAAATGTATGAGATTAAACAAAATGGTGTGGCAGAGTTTTCTGTGTTATATATATTGAATAGATTGCAAATAAAAGTTGTACATAATAGATTGAACTTTTTGAAGTAAAGGGAGCAGATTTGTCACTTAGGAGAAGTTAAAGTGATACATTTCTATGTTTCTTTTGACTTAGATGGATGGATAGATAGATAGAAATATTTTAGATCCAGATTATTAGATATGAATTAGAGTAATAGATGCCAGATTCATAGATAAATCAATAGATCAGATAGATTTTGATAATTAGATATCAGTAAGATTGATAAATATTAGAGCGATTAACATAGATGATTTAGATATATACTGTAGACTTTTGATCTAGATAATTAAATATGTGATAGATTAAAAGATACTAGATAGATAAATAGATGGATACATAGATAGATTTTTGATTTAGGTAATTAGATATCACTTCACTTATATTGATAGATATTGGATAACAATATAGATAGCGAGACAGATAAACTAGATCTAGTTAATTAGATATCAGATAGATTAATACATATCAGATAGATAGTTGGAGAGATAGACTTTAGACCTAGATTATTAGATATAAAATAGATTAATAGGTATTAGATCGATTTTAGATCTAGATAGTTAGATATCAGCTAGATTGATAGATAGTAGATAGCAAGATAAATAGATTTTATATCTAGATTATTAGACATAAAACAGATTAATATATGTTAGATATGTAGCTACAGATAGAAAGATAGATAAATAGATAGATATATTTTAGTTAATTCAATATTAGATAGCTAGATAGATAGCTAGACAGTTAGACTTTAGCTCTAGATAATTGGTTATCAGATAGATAGATACATAGATGGATACATAGATATATAAAAAAGAAGTAGGCCTAATGTTAAAATTTAACTTTTAATCACATTAATTAAAATTTCAAAGAAAAACTAGAAATAACCCTACAAATAATAACGAGGACTAAAAACATTATAGTCCTCCTCATTTCCTGTGGATAGGAACGTGGGTACAGTGTAGTGTCAATTCAATACATCAAAATCAAAAAGAACAGAGAGGGATATCACTTACAGTTAGTAGATCACACTTTCATATTCATAGTTGATAGTCGTAGACCAAAATCGGTGAATTACACTTCTATCTTGATCTTCTGTACTCTTATACCGGAGCTCTTAAGTAAAAAAATATATCCCCATAGTAAACCCTACACTTACACCTAAAACAGATGGCATAATCTATTGGTGATTGACACCATGTACCTCTAATACCAATATCCTACACAATCTTGAAGATACATATAGATAAAGCAAAAAAACTTCCTATTTCCAAATGAATTTATATCCCAAAGGAAGTCAAAAACTGATATCCCATGTCCCCTGAGTATAGATAGATAGATAGATAGATAGATATAAAAAAAAAGAGAGAAGGCAAAAAGGCGCACAATGGTGAAGTACGTTCAAGAGGTTATATATAGGTGATGAGTAAAAATATACTCACCTCTTGCAGTTGTGCTATAGGGTCCGAGGCACAACTCTCGTTATAGCTTAATGGTACCCACGTATAGTTGGGATCGTACTGCAGCCCGGCGTCCTGGGTCCCACGTGTAGGGTAACTACCGTGGCATTACATAGAATAAAAGCCAAAAAGAAAGGATCGCGGCGCACGTACTTTTTAAAACAGGGAATGCCAGAGAGTAGAAAAGTTTACTACAACTCTAATTTATTAAAAGAGACCATAAGTCTCAACATAAAACAACCGAAAAGGCCCGACGCGTTTCGCGTGGCAGCTCCACGCTTCCTCAGGGGTACCCCTGAGGAAGCGTGGAGCTGCCACGCGAAACGCGTCGGGCCTTTTCGGTTGTTTTATGTTGAGACTTATGGTCTCTTTTAATAAATTAGAGTTGTAGTAAACTTTTCTACTCTCTGGCATTCCCTGTTTTAAAAAGTACGTGCGCCGCGATCCTTTCTTTTTGGCTTTTATTCTAGATAGATAGATAGATAGATAGATAGACAGACAGATGATAGATAGATAGATAGATAGATAGATAGATAGATAGATATATCCCCTTATTATGTCAGTCTTTGTGCAGATCATCTAACAATTTTAGAATTATACAATTATTTACATATATGTTAATCTTTTTCCATTAATCTGTAATATACAATATAAACAAATAATGATTAATACATTTTTTTGTTAGACAGCTCAGGCCATGTTCACACGGCTTAAATTTGGACGTATTTCAGTCCGTAATTACGCACCGGAGTGCGCAAATTACGGGCTGAAAACATCCCAGTCATTACGGTAATGTACAGTTCTCATAGAGAACTATGGATTATGTCTCCTCTCCCTGCTCGGCGAATACGCTGAGGGGGGAGATAAGTGACATGTGAACTACCAGCGGCATATACGCGCGTCTGGTAATATAAGTCTATGGGCCGGCGAGGTGCCGGCCCCCCGCTCCCGCCCTGCCCCCGGCCACACAGCGTAATTGCGGGGCGTAGTTATGTCCCGCAATTAAGCCGTGTGAACCTAGCCTTAGTGTGAAGAACTAAACATTGTATAAAAAGCTGTGATAACTTAACCAAAAGATCAGGTCATGCTGCCTTAAAAGTCAATAGATATGGACTATTTAAGAAATAGATTTAGCATTCTTATCTCTTAGATGTACTTGTAGCTACTAGATATTAGCTGCACCACTTTTACTGCTTGTTTGGGGTGCTGTTGTTTTTTATATTTGTAATAGATATGTATTTATAAAGGACTGTGGTCATTCTTTTGCTTTGACAGATAACACAGCGGACATTCACGTTGGACGAGCATCATTCAGTCGTCAGAAACAAAAACTGCACTTACTTCCTATCGTAATAAGTGATGGTGGATCCCCTCCGATGAGTAGCACCAATACTCTCACTATACGCATATGTAGTTGTAGCAGTGACGAAACCATCCTCTCCTGCAATGATGAACCACTGTCCCTTAATGCAGGGCTCAGCACAGGGGCACTCATTGCCATCCTTGCTTGCATTGTGATTTTATTAGGTAAGTTTAAGTGGCATTCCCATCGTATTGGTTAGCTTAAAAACATAGGCAAGGGTAAATCAATATTACTGAAATACATAGCAGTTCTGATTTTTGCTTCATTTTAGAGTTAGAACAGTTCTTATCTTCTACTTGTTTACAGAAGGTTTTCTAGATTACTGACCGTCTCTGTCTGCTATAGCAGAATTATTTTTAACTGGAAATAATTTGCAACAAATACATCACCTCAAGACTGCAATGCAAACGTCTAGCTATTGAATAGACTGCTTGTTTGAGAAAAGAGCATAACCTCTTCATTCTAAATACACACAAAACAGGAATAAACATTACACCTTATTAAATAGTCCACATGGAGCACCAAGTATGTGCTATGATTTGACTGCTTATAGTTTCTTCCAGAGCATCAGGAAGGAAATGGAGGATCAGGCCAAGCACATTCTTGGTGCTCCATGTGGACTATTTTTATAACAGAGTATATACTGTAGAATACAAAGATTTTGCTTTACACTTGATAGATGTTGGATGTCCTTCACTAGGTTCCTTTTAAATATCTATGTTTAGATTAATGTTTGTTGAGAAGTAGCATGAATTGGACGTGGATTTCGGGACATTCCCTATTACTAAAGAGTTAAGTGAATACAGCTAGACTGACCCCACATTATTATAAATTAGCTAATTGTTTGACCTTTTCTCCACAGAGATTATTAAATGTTGAATTCAGTTTGTGTTGCAGCCTTGTAATGGTGTATTTGTCGTGGTGTATATGAACCTAAGGGACATCAGATCATTCCTTTTTTATCGCCTGTTTGACTACATTTGAAGTTTGGTACAATAGACTTACATGTTGATAATGAATAGATATTGCAACAGGATAACTTATCTTAATTCAATAGACTGTCATAGCTCCATGCAACCTCCAACTTGTATAAATCTCTAATAAGAATAAAGGAATTATTGATTCAGATGGCATACATAGAAATAAATTACTAATTACTAATGACACCTCCATGTTGGCCATTATATGTAGTATGTTATTCCATGAATTTTTTATTATAACCAAATAGTTTTGAGCATCTCGATTAGCTTTTCCTATAACTTATATATTTCTTCTTTACTACCTGCAGTGATCGTGGTATTGTTTGTAGCCCTGCGAAGAGAGAAAAAGGAACCCCTTATAGTCTTTGAAGAAGAAGACATTCGTGAAAATATCATAACTTATGATGATGAAGGTGGAGGAGAGGAGGACACTGAAGCCTTTGACATTGCTACCCTTCAAAATCCTGATGGAATTAATGGTTTTATTCCACGTAAAGATATTAAACCTGAGTACCAATATTCTCCACGAGATCTTGGACTAAGACCAGCTCCAAATAGTGTTGACGTTGATGACTTCATTAACACGAGGATACATGAAGCTGACAATGACCCTACAGCACCTCCCTATGATTCCATTCAAATCTATGGATATGAAGGTAGAGGCTCTGTAGCTGGTTCTCTTAGCTCTTTAGAGTCGGCCTCTACAGATTCAGATCTGGACTATGACTATCTACAAAACTGGGGACCTCGTTTTAAGAAACTAGCAGACTTATATGGTTCCAAAGACACTTGTGAAGATGATTCTTAACGATAAAGTACTAAACTTGGCCTTAAGAACATGTAATGTTCTCAAAAATCCAGAGAAAACATTAACAGGTATTTTTTTTAAAGGAAAGAAAAATAAAATAAAAGGCTTCTTTGACCTCTAATGGTTTACAGATGAAATTCCTTCCAAGGATCTTAGAAGTGGTGGTGAATACTGTGAAAACCCTAAAACCTGTGTTGAAGTTATCAGTCAGCTGGGACAAAACCACTTGTTAAGTGCGGTAGATATGGGAAAGAATAAAGCAGGAAACACTTGATTCCAGGGGGAGATATTTTACAGTATGAAACGTAACCATCCCGATCTACGTCAAACAAAGCTTCCACAAATAAGAAAGGATAACAGTTTTGAGCTGTAACGTCGCCTTAAACTATGGACACTTTATATGTAGTGCATTTTTTAACTTGAAAAGTAAAAAAAAAATTTAAAAAATACAAAAAACAATATAATATTCAGCCAGCTTCAACTCATATAATGTATGTACAGTAAAATGTACAATTATGTCTCTTGAGCATCAGACTTGTTACTGCAGATTCTTGTAAATCTTTTTTGCTTATAATCCCGTCTTAAAACTAATACGTGCCAGAATCGCACCCCTATTTCTATGTCATTTTTAATGTATCTATTTGTACAATTTTAAAATTCTTATTTTAGTATGCATACAAAATATCAGTATTCTGACATGTTACGGCATCACACTTATATTTTATGAACATCGTACTGTTGCTTTAATATGTGCTTCAATATAAGAAGCAAACTTTGAAATAAAATTGACTTTTTTATTTCTGTTTGTGATTTGTAGGTGTTTTCTACATAATTTGTAATATTACCTTTATTTTTATTTATTTTTTTATTTTATTTTTTATTCTTTATTTTTTAGAAATGATTTTTCTCTTTCATGGCACTCTGGAAATAGTATTTTCATTTATTAGCTTAGACTAATGCTATTATATTTTAGTAGGAAATACAGTAGTTTAAATACTTTTTTTTTCCAGTAACAATTCAAAATGTTACACCAATAAAATGACTGTTGTGTAGAGAAGTTAGAATTTTCATTTAATGCGCTGCTCTTCAGAATTCAATAACTCCAACTGCAAATATAGCATCTACTAGACCAGTATTTTTCACACCTATCCTCAAGGAACCCAACAGGCCAAAATGTAAGAATTCCTTTAATGCTGAACAGTTGATTTAAGTAGTTTCACCAAATCAGTAAGTAGCACATGTGCTTTCTCATTAGAAAATACTTCAGACATAGTCATTTTGGAGGTTCCATGAAGACAGGTTTGTGAAACACTGCTCTAGACCACTAATCTCCAACATGCGTCTCATTAACATGTCTTCACATACCAGTTTTGTAATGGCTGTATGGTCACAACTTGGAGATTTGTACTCTAGACCTTTGAGAGCTGCTAAAGGCTTTTCAGTATAGAGAGGCTTTGTTTTGTCATGCCCTGTTTTGTAGAGATAGTAGCATTATATTCTGTGCATATTTCATAAATGAATGACCTAAAAATATTAATTTCTCCTTTTAAGGGCAAATCAATATGTCTTCTATCTCCAAGCAATGGGAAATTGTTCTACATAATGCACATTTTTAAAGCAATACAATTAGGCTCCCAGAGGAGATAACCATTCTACTCCAGAATTATAGTCTATCTTGGCAGGTTCTCTTTACTCTAAAGTGACACATGGATATCTTGAAGTAAAATGGAGAACTCTCAACACATCACCATTTGTAATCTTTGTCAACCTATTACAGTCCTTTGTGAGAAGCCTACCAGGAAAGATTATAGGCACATATGATGAATTGTTGTCTGCTGGCCAAATTGCCTATTTTAATATGGAGAAAAATAACACCTAGCTCAAGTCTTCTTTAAAAGCATTGACTGTCATAAAAAACATGAAATTAAAGAGTAAGTTAAATTATTTAGTATCCTGTTGCTTTGTTGATCTTGTTTCACTTGTGCTGATGTTTTTAATTTCCATCTGTTCATGAGATCCATCCAGCAAACACATCAAATAATTACTATACTTAAGAAATTGAACAAGAGGTTGTTCCCCACCATGCTGGCATTCCTACCTGGTATTGAAGTATAAGTAAAGAATCACAGTCTGATAGGAATGATGGATGAGTGTAGGCCTCAAGGAACCAGCGTGAGTGAATAAAGATACTAATGTGGAGTCTTCCTTTCTTTTATTAAACGATAATGACATTGTCTAGTTGGCAAGATCACACTAGTAAGCTTTTTAGGATGCTTTTCCTACCTTGGACTATCAATGTTTGCCTAATTGTCCAACTGATGCTTTCCACAGTAGAGGTATGGAAGTCTTGATCGGTGTGTTGTCTATTATTGAAATGGAAAAACTATTCATTCTTTAAAATCCTGACCAGCTATGCCATGCGCGTACCTAAATTAAAGGTCAATGCCACTTTTTCCAGCTGCTATACACATTTGGTAGTTACTTTATTTTCAATGACAGATTAAAGTGGTGTTCTGAGGCTTAAAGAATAAAAAAAGCAAATCAAGGAAATGTAATAAACCAGAAAAAGAAGCAATAATTACTTAATAAGTTACATTATCGGTCTGTGTTTACTGGGCTACAGAACTGTTCAGCGCTGAGGCCAGTGATTGGTTTTAACCATCATGTGAGTATGTGTGCTCATCACTGCTGTAACCAAGTAAATGCAGACCAGTGGAGCAGAAAATAGTGGTACTGCAAGCTGCTCTGGGTCTACCCAGTGAGTTATGTTTTTTTTATTATTATTGTATCACATGCCCTACCTTTTTATTTATTTATTTTTTAATTCTGGGAAAACCTCTTTAACATTTACAAAGATCCCTGAAGAAGGAAATATGGGCAAAGGTTCAATTAGACCTCTGAGACCTGAATCCCACCTGCCCATCTTTTACAAAAACTTATAGGACAGATAGTTCTCTCTATCCATTGATTTCTATAGGACTTATCAAGGCAGCCAAGCTAGCAACTTAACCTTAACTTCACACAAGGAAGCTAGATAGATACATGGCCACCATCTCACCTCTTTTTGGTTAGATAGGATCATTGAATAGTTGGATGAGTTCCCCTTGTGTTCTCATTATCTGACTCTAATTGTCCTCACTTAAATATATTTTCCATTGAATTCAGCTCTAGGCTACTTAACTGTGGGTAAATATTGCATTCATATTATGACCCTACTTTATGGTCTATACTGTGGAGGCATTGTTAATGTGTAGAGTTTTTCCAAATGGTTGTATAAAATATGCATGTATATACGAGTGCTAAAACACTGATGCATCTGTATCTCAACAGTATCGATTCATGTTGCATTCATATATCCACTGTCTTTCTTGTGCCTCAGCTCATCAGTATTACAGGAGTGATTTTTTTCATGTACATATTGTCATACATTATATGACTAGCATTGGCAACACTAGTTTCTTAACTTAGCAGCTGCTACATTAATATATGTATGCTTAAAGGCAATAAAGGACTTGTAAGGTTCCTAAGGGATAAAGACTGTATAATTAGAATGTACTCTGCTATAAAACTATAGGGCCTCATAGCTTCTTTCTTTATAAAAGAATGGTTTATCATGATATGCTAAAATTGATATTAATATGTATATCTTCCCTGAAGCCGCCAACATTTCTGCTATATCTGCTATTTTGCCATTAGATAAAGGCAATAATTTTATGCCTACTGGGCAGATTTCGACCCATCTAGTAGAGCTTTTCTGAAGTTATTGAGGTGCTAAGTGTACAGCTCTGTCCACACTGGCACTATTGGTATTTGAGTTCTTACCTCGGTTTTAGTTAGTTTTGATCTTAAGAATAGTGTAATTTACAGTGGTGTTTTTACATTTAAAAATAATGTAACAGAAATGTTGGATGGTCATCTAGCTGGTCTAGGCCATCACTGGCAATATCTATAACCCTTTTGAATTTTTTTTTCACCCGGGTACGTATTTTTTGGGCTTGAATTATCACAATATTTAAAAAATTTTTCTCTACTTTTCTAATTTACATTAAAGATTATTTTTAAATTAGAATTATCATGTAGAATGTTTATAGTTATTAACATCATTTCTTTTGCATTAAGCTGCAGAAATAATTTTCACAGACTTATTTGAATAAAAGCATTAACATTGTATTGTGATTACCACAGCATCTACTGTCTCCAACTATATGTGCTTTTTCAGTATTCTGAGAAAGAAGACCCAAATGCCCCTCCTAAATCCTCCATGGGGTTTTTTCCATTAAACTCAAACTATTAAAATTTGAGCTCTGGGGGAGTTATTTAATCAAGTTCCGAAAAACATAGTAAAAAAGTCAAAAGGTAAAATAATGGCAAAATAAAGCCAATTTTAACAAAAAAGGAGAAAAAAAACAAAAGAAAAAATGAAAAAAAAAAGTCATTTGAGTCTGCATTGTTTAATGTATCAGCCAAAAATTAATACAATCTATTTTTACATCACAATTAACCATACCATATAATAGCAGACTACATTGCCATACCATTAAAACCATTTACTTTAAAATATAAATATATTACTATGCAATAAAATATTATACCATACCAAATTTTTTTTTTATACTGTTTATAAAACACATTACAAAATTTTGTATATTTCATTCCTACAATCACTAAACCATATTTCCATACCAAATAATCAAATTTTCATTAAACCAACTATCACTTCTAAACCCCCAGCTAACCTGGGAAAGGTAAATTTTTTCCTTGGGAAGAATGCCATAAAGCCAGCCAGAAACCTGCTTTGCACTGATGAGGGTCAAACAGCCCAAAACATCTGTCTGTAGATGTAAGGGTTTTCCTTATGGAAAAGATACTGGCATGGCTTAAAATCCCCAGTCATGTTTCAAGGCTTGTTAATTGGTCAATTGACGTAAGGGACCACAAAGCGTAGTTACATGGGGGTGATAAGAAAAAATTCATTCCATTTCACATCAGATTCCACACTAAAATCTTCATGTAATCCAAATGCCATTCATTTTAATGGGCAATCTGTGCTGTTGACTGGGAGCTACAGTGGGGATTTTCAACAACATGGATTTTAAATGCATAATGCAAAAAAAAAAAAAAAAAAGACATGTTTATTCTTTCAAATGGATCCTCTTCTGATTCCAGTCCGGCAGGAGTGACTAAAATTTTTTACGAGGATTACACATCTGATTTTCCTAGTAGGATAATTAAAAAATTGACTACTGTAATATTTCCCTAGAATTCAAAGCTTTTTTCACTAAAGTTTATTTAAATTTTGGAATACCATTGCATGGTATACCAAATAAACATGCCATATAATACCATATTACCATGCTACAGCATACAATACATACTAAATTACCATGCTGTATAATATTGTACCATTGTATGAAGCCCACCCTAAAATTTTCTTACAAAAAACCATACATAATTAAATTCCTAAAACCCTTTAAAAAAACCCCAATCACCCCGCAAAACCAAATAACCACCTAGATAAAACCCCTTTCCGCTTTTGTTCTCTTTGGTCAGGGTCCCCCCAAAAGAAATATTACTAAGTAGTTTTTTTTGGATGAAGTGAAACCAAAAACAATCTTATTTAGTTTATGTTGTACCAATAGAAAACCCCACAGTGGAAAGGTAGCATGAAAAGTGTAATGACTCACCTTGCACTCAACCCTGATGCCCTCTGCATGTATATTTCCATTTACAATGTCATGTAATGTCCCTTTTGCTCTCATGAGCTGGGATGCTGGGTTCTGTATCCTCCTTTGCACTGTTACTCTTCTGGTTCCCTTCCTTCTTTCCATCCATCACATCTACATAAGCTGAAGCCTTAATTTTAAAAGGGTCAGCACGTGCCAATGCACCGTTTCCAACCCAAAGTCCACTGGGGAGTTAAAAAGGACCCCCTTTTCCATCTTTTTTGTGCCTTTTGGTTACTGTTTTGGGAAAAGATGTTTTGTTTACAATCTATTGCTATTGGCTTACCTGGTATCCTGATTTCATCCTCTACCTGCCCTGACCGACTGCAATTGGCATCTTTTGCCTTGGTCCCACAAATAATGTATACGGCCTTCGCACTTCTGTTAAAACATGACTTTTCCCGGGGGTAACCCCCTGGGGAATTCCCAAAAATTTAATTCCAAACTCCTTGTGGGGTTCGAGGGTGCTCTCGAATCCCTGCTTTTTTTGGCCAGTTGTTAACAATATAGCTCAAGTGTGAAAGGCTATCCAAGGCAAAGTTTTTCTTCCCCTTTGAAGATAAACAATTTTATTTGACTTTTTTTTGGATCCGCTTAACAGTTCAGCCTTTCGGATTTTAGATCTGCCACTTTTATTATAAGCCTTGGGCCCCTTTCCTGAACCCGTAAAAGTAATAAAATATTGTAAACCTCATTGCGTTCAGACGCCCTCTTTTGGGTCGTCCTGGGGTTCCTTTTTTGCCCCACGGGCGCCTTTTTGGTTAAAAAGATGGGACTCCACTGCAGGATTCCAGTTTAAATTTGGCCTCAGCCGCTTTATTGAGGCATAAGAACATACAATAAAAAAAACATAAACAAAATCCTCAGCCGTCAGGGCCCCTGACTAAACACTGGGGAACAACCCTGACTATCAGAGCGGGCCTACTTCAGACTACACAAAAACTTTTACCATCCCACTGGTTCCGGCTTCTCTCAACCACTGGCAAAAGGGTTCCCTCCAGCCTGCTCCCAAAAATTCCGGTAGCTCACGCCCCCTTTGATACCTGGAGGAAAGGGGTTTTTTTAGGGCCTGGGAAAACCCGGACGGCCCCCCCTGGGGGTGGAACGGGGGGGTTGGGGCCCCCCACCCAACACTGTGACCGTCCCGGGAAACAAACCCACACAAACCGCATTGAGCCCCAAAAATTTTCCCAAAGTCAGTAACCTACATTTTTACGGGCAAATGGTTTCCCTTCCCCCACCAAAACCAGGATTTCGGTGGCAGCGGCAGCAGAACCCCTGCGTACGCCAACTAGGCAAATCCTGGACCACCGTGTAACCTGCCACTACCCCCCCCCCCTTTGAAAAAAGGCCGGGGTCTTTCTCACCTTGCAAAAACCTTTTCCCGGGTCAAAACACTAACCCAGGGAGCCACTACACCTTTTCCTTTTATCTTCATCTGTCAGAAGCGACACAACATTTTCCCCTTGGGGGGACCTTTCCATAAAATTTTTTTGTCCCCGTTTTGCCCTCTGTGTCTGCAACACCGCCATGAAACCAAAATTCTCCTTTTACATGATGGGGCCAACAACATCTAGGGCCATTACTACCAGGGCAAACCCATCACGCCGCAACAAGTATTTTTACCACCTGCGCCCACTTGTGACATTCAAAGGGTTTTACTACTAAAAAATGCTAGGGAATCTTTGCCAAATTTCCCAAACTTCAATTTGTCTAAAACCCCTTCTTCTCATTGTATTCCCTGGGGTTGAAGCACCCATTCTCCCCTGCTTTTCAGCAGCTCACTTTCCCCCAATAAGGAGAGATAATTGGGGTACCCCACCCTAAAACAAACATCTCATAGTATTCCCTCTCAAAAAATTTTTAACTTTCCCGTAAAGAGTAACAGCAAACCTGCCAGAAACAGCACCAACCCACACTTAGTCAGGTTTATCCATTCAGACTGGGCAACAAAGCGCCCTCCTAATCGCTGTTCAGACATTACTGCACGGGCCCCGTTTTTAAATGTCTGGGGAAACCCCTTTCCCCTTGCAACCTCTCATTGGGCTCTTTAAAGCAGCAATCCTCTGAGAAATGTGTAAAATTTTTTCCTTCACATCCCGTAACAATCGCTAAGGGAAAAATTCTATTAACTGCTACTTTTACCGGGCACTGCTGAGAACCCTGCATAAAAAAACCCCTTTGTTTACCTCAGCTCTGTTACGGGGATTTCTTTCCCACTGGGGGGTTCAAAAACAATGACGTGCCCCCACACGCCTGAGAACCCCTCTTTGCGGGCTGTGCAGCTCACCTTTTTCAGCACTACCATCGCACAGTCCTTGTGACCAGCATAAAAGCAACTGAAAAACGCAATCCAGACATGTGAATTCAGCTGCCTACAGGTCCAACCTGACCATTTTCTTCCGCAATGCAGGGGGCACAATTAATTTCTATCACAGATCCAATTCTCCGTAATACCCTGCCAGGGCGCACACAAAATCTGCTTCACATGTTTTTTTTGCACAATTTTTCTCCTCCCCTCTCATAACCAGTCATATTACACTGCAGTACAACACCTTTTTTTGTCCCTTCCCCAAATGAAAAAGGACCTCTTCCTGATTTTTGTTTTCCCATGGTCAAATAATACCCCCTTTTCACATCCTAGTTTTCCCTCATTTGAAATGGGCGAGCCCCATTTTCATGTTTACTTCCCCCCCCGGGAATGCTCCCCCCGCCCCTGTTCACACCCGGCAACTCATCACCTTTTTTCCCACCACGAGCGCACCTGATTGCTACTGGGGGCCACATCAGCTCTGCAGGCGAATGATTTACACACAACCTTTTGTTCTATCAACCCCGCATACCACACCTGCACAAATTGGCTCCCACCCCAGAAACCCTTGGGGCCCCTGCAACTTGCAAATTTTCCATCCCATACAACGTGCCTGGGTCCTGGTAACACAATTACTGACTGGCTGTCCATTCACAGAACACACATCACCTGGTACTTGGGGGTCTCCCCTATGCCCTAAGCTAAAACCCCCTGCTGCAAATAGCGCACCACCTCTAGTGCTTGTTCACACAGGGGCCCCAGTAACGGGGCTAACTTTGTGCTAACTTACAGCCCTCTCAGGGGGTGTGTGACAAAGTATGATTCACAATATTTAAACACATTTGTAAAATTTTTTAATAGCACCATTGATTAAGGAACCAGTCCCCCAAGTTGCAATCCACTGCCCGGAACCCCCTGGCTTTTCAAAATATTTGGTCCCCCGTTAGCCCACCCAAAAATCCTCACATGATCATGCACAAGACCCACAGTCCCCCCGAAAATAACCAACCCCACTGGAAAGTCTTAAGATTGATTTGGGTCAGTTGGTCTCTGCTGGGGTGAGGTCCTGTCACCCTGGGGTGGGGTTTTACTGGAGCTCCGGGGCTTGCAGCTGTGCCCCTCTTGTCTCCTCTGAGAGGGCGCAGGGCACTCTCTCCCTTTGTGGCACCCCCCAACAGGGCTCCTTGGGACAGGGAAGCGGCCCCTGCTGATGAAGAAAAGTTGCCCACGACCCTTTCCCAAACCATCTCTCTAAAGTGGCATCTTCTTGAGGACGATACGGCCTCCTCGCCACGGGACCCCCCTCATGCACAAGCCCACTTGTAGGCATCCGTCACACCCTCAGGGTTTTATCTTGGCTCCATTTCCCCGCTTGGACTGCACCCCCAGAAAGAAAGGCTGCTTGGATTGTGGTAAGTCCACCTCGCCAGATGCTGACTCTTTTAAATCAGGGCTTTTAGCCCCTGCTGCTGTGTTCAAATTGTCCCTGGAGCTGTCGGTTGTCCCCCCATTTTTTTGGCAGTCCCTGCTTATTTTGTTGTGTCCCTGATCAAGGGGACAGCCTCCATGGCAAAATAAAAAAAAATGTGGCACCACCCCAAAGTCCTTCCCAGACAACACAGTTCTGATGGGTTTGTCCCCATGTCTTCCACACAGGCAACCTCTGTTACGGGGTTTTGGGGTTTTCAAAACACGCTTCAAAAGCACTTTGCTTTACAGAGTAAATTTCAGCAGTCCAATGTAGACTGCCAGTCCTATGCAAACTGCTTTTTTTTGCAACGTTTGTGCCAAATCAGTTAGTGCCAAACCTTGCCTTCGATCCTCCCCCTTTTAACGCTACGTGTTCGGACGCCATTCGGATCGTTTTCCCGGGGGTTCCTTTGCTCCGGTTGCCGCTTTTTTTAAATTGGTTGGCACCCGACTGCAGGATTCCCGTTTAAACTTGGGCCCCAGCCGCTTTATTGGGAAAGAAACTACAATAAAAAAAATAAAAAATCCCCAGGCGTCAGGCCCTGACTAAACACTGTAAAAGGGCCCTGATTCGTAGTCTGGACCCAGCATCCCGACTCCCCCCAAAAACACTTTTACCCGTCTCCTGGTTTCCCGGTTTTCAAGCACTGGGGCAAGAGCTTCCCTTCAGCTCTGCTGCTCCAACTTCCAGGTAGCAGGCCACGCCCCCTGATCACCTGGAGAGGCAGGCTTTTTATAGGCCTGGTAAAACCTGGAACTGGAACCGAACCTGGCCTGGAACGTGGGGACGGCCTCCCACTCAACACTGTGACCGTCCCGGGAAAGGCAACCCATCACAAACCGCATAGCAACCATACTAGTTACCAATGTCAGTAACCTACAGTTACTGACGCTAAGTGGTTGCCTTTCTCCACCGAAACCAGGATTTCGGTGGCACGTCGGCAGCAGATCTCCTGCTGTACGCCACCTAGTGGCAGAACCCTGTGACCACCTGTGCTCACTCTACCACAGTATGCTTTGGATAGCCTCCGTAAACAGCAAGGTTCTGACAAAGGTCAATCATTATAGCTTTGAAGCTTAGTACTCTCCACTCAGATCAAAACTATTTCTATGTTTCGCAGAAGTCCATCAGCTCTCTCTTCATTGGTCTACCATGACTTCAGAAGCACAAATCATACTTTGACTTGAACACTGATTAAAATACTTGTTGGGAAGAACACTGACTCCATTACTACCTGTCTGCTATATGTCCATCATCATTATGGCCTGTAGATCAGTCTGCATTGACTGGAAGCTAAAGTTTAACTTTAGCTTTACCTAGAAGCTAAAGTTATGTGTCATTATATCAAAGCAACTATATCAAAGCATTATTCACAAATTCCTGAAAGATGCTGGACATTACTGAGCTCACATCTCAAAAGGAATAATGTTCTCCATTAGGGAGATGTACCATGTAGGTGCGTGGAGATTTCTACGCTTTGGTCACTTCACTAAATTATAAATATATTAAAAAAAGCTCATGAGAAAACAGATAGGACTGATTGGATGAAGCATTCCTCAAGTCACATCTTACAAACTGAACATTGTAATGTGAATAAGATTAATGCCTCATCTGCAAACAGCTGTTTTAGGGTGTTTGCCCCTCATCAGTGCAGAGTAGAAAAATGGTAGGCTAGATGAGAGGCTCTATATGTAGCTCAAAAAGGGTAAGATTTCTCATTAGGGAAAGGCAAAATATAGGTGCGTGGAGATTTATACACTTTTGTAGCTCCACTGAAACTTAAAGGGGTTGTCTCGCTACAAAGAATAGCTTTCAAATTGTAGGGAACACAAAATAAAGACATTTTCCAAATATATTGCTTTGTTCATCTGTTTACCTTAAGGAGATACAAGTGAATGTATGACCTCCCTGGCTGTTTCAGTTCTCTCAGTAACTGACCTGTAAACAATTCTCCCCCCTGCTGTTTGTTCTATGTGATAGCAGTGAGTGATGTTATCACACAGGTCACTGCAGCCTCTGTGCTGCTTGGCAGTAAAAAGCTGGTTTTATCTAAAGTAAATACTGCTGTAATTAGAGATTTTGTTTGAGGGATCAGATAAAAAGTCCTGTTAGTAGTTTCAGAAGCTTCTGAGCTAATCTGATCTAATTAGCAACTGAAAGCACAGGGCTGGATACACCACAGAGCTTATGCAAATTTCAGTCAGTCTGAACCAGGAAGTGACAGAGTATTTCATTCATGCAGCCTATGAAACTCTGTAGGGAGACAACTCCTTTAAATATAGTCAAAAAAGGCTCATGGGAAAAGAATTGGGACTTTGCAGTGCAAAAGGCATGAGCTCATACTTATAATGTCTTTAATATTTCTAAGATAGCACATTTTATTTCACTTTCCTCTGAAACCCATTTATCTTCTCTATTTATCAACTATATTTGTCCTAATGATCGGCCTCCAAAGCACATTGATGGTATTTGACAAAGGAGTTACATTTTCTCCCAAACTCTGGTGAGTGCTCTACAATCTTTTAAAAGCCAAGCTGGATCTGTCTTCAACTTAACACCCTCAGACCAATGACAAAGTGGAACACATCACATAGAAATTAGAAATGTGCTTAAAAAATGATGTTACTCTCTGGTAGGACAAGTGAATCAGCTTCCTTCCCTGGACAGTGTTCAGTTACAGTAATTACATGGGTGAGTCCACTCAGGCTTGACCATTGTTACGAAATGGGCAGCACACCCGAGCACTTTCTCTGCACTTTCAGAGATTATAGCAGGCAACGTCTCTCATGAGAATTTCCTTCACATCTGGCAGAAAGCTAAGAAATCCTGAATAAAGCCATTTTTTTGCTATTTTAAAAGAAGTGCAAGTCTCCTCCACAATAAATACCTGGAGAAACATTCCACTTTAACCCTGATTTCTGGGCCCCTTCAAGGTTTTAAAGGAAATTAATCTTGTGTGCTTCAAACGTCACATCCTTACATCTCTGGGCAAACCAATTTCTTTTGTGTGTCTTTCTTCAAGCCCCTGGTTCTTAAAAACTTCACCAAGAAGTCTGCTAGCATCCCAATTTTCCTATCTGTCCCTGATAAAGAGTATCTTAAATTCAATAATATCTTCAAGTCAAATATTCCAGAGGTTAATTGTACCTTCTTGTTGGTTGGAAAAATCAGTTTCAGGTTGTGGGAGTAATTGCTGCGTGCATTTTATCGTGTATTTGTGCTCTAATACGGTCGAAATACGCAATTGCAGTAATTCATCACTCTCATAAAGAACTATGTTTTACGTCTTGTCTCCCCTGGCGTACAATCCCATCATCTTGTACGCCGTGGGAGAGAAGTGACATGTCACTTCTTCGCGGTGCTTACGCGCCGCTGCTAGTGAAAGGGAATGGGGCCGGCCTGGGGCCGCCCCTCACCGCGTATTTTAGAAGTACGCTCTGGACAGCGTGTACTTCTAAAACACCCGATGTACTGCGGCGCATACAGAACGTACCCCAATACGCCATGTGAACAAACCCTAAAAAGAACATCTATGCAGCTTCTCTTGTCCCAAAATTCTGCAAACGGTTTCCTTTGAAGCCAAAGAAGAAGTAGTACCAAGAATGGGGTACAGTCATTACCTTTCACCTTGGTGCTACCATTCCAATATTTTCTGACATTCTACATGGGTGCCACCATGCATGGGATACTTTATATCCCACATACTCTATTTATGTCCCTTCAGCTGTGGGCCAACAGGTTCAGCCTACTACCTACCATATATTCCAAGAGTTCTTTGCTTCTAGATATCACTCACGTGTGCTGACCTTCATGGACAAAAAAGTGAGTACATCAGTGTGTAAGAAGTTTAAAAAGCATTCAAAACCATGACCAGGGCCGGTCTGGGACCAAAACTCAGCCCTGGCACACAAACCTCACCAGCCCTCATGAAAAAACACCCCCATTGCAGAACAATGTGTCGTGATGGATTCTGCTTTACTTTATAACACCTAAACATTAAATATGTAAAACTCACTAATATTACATAAGAAACCAGCATAAGATAGATTAGAAATTAAACACCTAATCACATGGTCAAGGACTGGGGGCACACTTGCTCTTTTAGCCAAGACAAATGTAGGCTACCACTATGCACCAACATAATCAATAATAGCAGCATGTAGTGACCATACCACATAGCATACATGCCAACTTTCCTGCTTTTGGCGGGAGGTCCCGCTTATGGGTTCCCCCCCCCCGCCCACCCCGGCAGAGTTGGCGAACCTCCCGCCCCCAGCAGGCAGCGGGGGTTCTTTAAATGACCGCGGCACCTCAGGCGCCGCCGGGCCGTTCCCAAAGACAGGTGAAGCGGCCGCAGCGGCCATTCACCCGCCCAGCGCGTCTTACTGTGCAGAGAGGAGGCAGGAGAGATCGTTCCCCTCCTCCCACTGTATGTACACCTGGCTACTACAAAGGGGGCAACACCTGGCTACTACAAAGGGGGGCTCTACCTGGCTATAAGAGGGGTCTACCTGGCTAAAAATTGGGCAACGCCTGGCTACTACAAAGGGGGCAACACTTGGCTACTACAAAGGGGGCAACACCTGGCTACTACAAAGGGGGCAACACTTGGCTACTACAAAGGGGGGCAACACCTGGCTACTACAAAGGCGGCAACACCTGGCTACTACAAAGAGGGGGTCTACCTGGCTATAAGAGGGCTCTACCTGGCTACAAATTGGGCTCTACCTGGCTGCAAGGGGGCATATACCTGGC
The DNA here is from genome assembly GCA_025379985.1 of Phyllomedusa bahiana. Taxonomy (NCBI): domain Eukaryota; kingdom Metazoa; phylum Chordata; class Amphibia; order Anura; family Hylidae; genus Phyllomedusa; species Phyllomedusa bahiana. The sequence continues at coordinate 65,685 of JAODAL010000748.1, read as the reverse complement.
TGCAAGGGGCACTACTACCTGGCTATAAGGGCATTACCTGGCTAGAGGGAGCATCTAACTGGCTTTCTTCCAAAGCCGTTATGCAGTTAGGTGGAGTGGGTTTGGCTTTTTGAAGGGGCGTGGCACAGCAACAAGATGGGCGTGTCTTCAATCTCCTGCTTTTCCACTTTCAAAAGTTGGCAACTATGCCACATAGTAGTTAAATTTTACTTCTACATTGCTTGTCTAGAGAGTATCATCACCCTGCAGACTATGCAGGAAACTAGAAAACTGTATTCGCGGCCAAAATACATAACAATTGAAGAGAACCTGTGACACCTTCTGACTCTTTTAGAAAATGCTATTTTTTCCCCCATGAAATAACAATTCTGAAAAATCTTCTCTTATTAAATTCAATATTGCGCTATTCCTCTGTTACTCCTCCTGGAAATGAATGATGTTACCTCTCCCCTTGTTAAAAGCCTATGTTCCTACACAGTAACAGTATCCAGTTGTCGCTGATGATATCAGTCTGTTAGGATCACATCCTATTACAAGGGAGTTTTTACAGTAGTATACAACAATTTTGAATTGACTGTTAAATAGCTGCACAAATTTGCCAATAAACACCAGATTTAGTCACAAAACTGTTAACTGTAAAAACCAAAGCTGCAGCGCCCACAACACTGTTTTTCGCCACACTATCTATCCTTAGGGCATGTTCACATGATGAATTGGACGGATAATTTGTGCCTGTAAGACAAGGATTTGACGCAGATTTTCAGGGGAGGTCTCAGAATCCACCTCAAGTATTGGCGTGTCAATTCTTTACCATTGCTGAAAAGAAGGTAGCACTGAGGAAAATCAGCGATGCCAATTTACCATAGGAAACAATGTAAGATGGATTACACGCCGATTCTAAGGCAGGTTCAGCGCTGAATCCGCCCCAGGAACAGCATCAAAATCAGTCTCATGAGGTCCCCTTACCCTGGGGCTACACTGAGACCTTCTGCACCACTAATGACTTGTTTTAACTCCTGAGTGACCACCGCATGTAACTCAGTGCATGGCTTTGTACTGCAGCTGTGGCTAAAATCATTCAGGTCATTTTAGGTTACATTTGCTCTAGTTCACATTAGTATATACTTTATGTGCTGGACACAGAAGATTGGTCGACCCCCAACACATGAAGCATAGACTGACATAACATAGCAAAGTCCAAAAGGGATGACATTTGTGGTGTTTGCTATGGCTGTGCTGTGATGCCAGGCAGTATACACATACATGCCAACTTTTGAAACTAAGAAAGCAGGAGATTTGAAGGCGGCGTGCGTTGGCGCCAAAAATTTGCATATCCACACCCATCTTGCATGTAAGCCACGCCCCCTTAAAAAAAAACACACCCTACTCCACCTAACTGTGTAATGGCTCTGGATGAAAGCTAAATTAGGATTTTGGCGTCACCCAGCTTTCTTGGACGTTGGATAGCCTATTCAGCATCCAGGAGAGCTGGGAGATACCGCCAAACTGTGCCCCAATAGGTAGGTATCTCGGTGGCCTATTTGAATCCTGTAACCAGGTAGTATCCTCCTGTAGTCAGGTTAATGCCCCCTTCTAGCCAGGTAGCTGTCCCCAATAGCCAGATAGTGCGCCTTACATCCAGGTAGTGCCTCCATACGCCAGGTAGTGCCCCCAATAGCCAGGTAGTGCCTCCAATAGCCAGGTAGTGCCTCCAATAGCAAGGTAGGCAGATGCCCCCATGAGCCATACAGATGCCCCCATGAGCCAGGCAGATGCCCCCTTGAGCCAGGCAGATGCCCCCATGAGCCAGGCAGATGCCCCCTTTATCCAGGCAGATGCCCCCTTTATCCAGGCAGATGCCCCCATATGCCAGGCAGATGCCCCCATGAGCCAGGCAGATGCCCCCTTTATCCGCAATCCCCATCAGGACAGATGCCCCATGGCCAGGCAGATGCCCCATGACCAGGCAGATGGCCCCCATGATCCAGGCAGATGGCCCCCATGAGCCAGGCAGATGGCCCCCATGATCCAGACAGATGGCCCCGATGATCCAGACAGATGGCCCCCATGCCGAAGAGGACAGAATGGCCCCATGATGCCCCAGATCACGATGGCCCCATGATCCAAATGGCAGAGATGGCCCCCATGATCCAGAGCAGATGGCCCCCCAATGCATCCAGACAGATGGCCCCCATGATCCAGACAGATGGCCCCATGATCCAGGCAGATGGCCCCCATGATCCAGCAGATGCCCCCCATGATCCAGGTAGATGGCCCCCATGAGCCGGGACAGATGGCCCCCATGAGCCAGGTAGATGCCCCCATGATCCAGACAGATGGCCCCCATGATCCAGGCAGATGGCCCCCATGATCCAGGCAGATGGCCCCCATGATCCAGACAGATGGCCCCCATGATCCAGACAGATGGCCCCCATGATCCAGGCAGATGGCCCCCATGATCCAGACAGATGGCCCCCATGATCCAGACAGATGGCCCCCATGATCCAGACAGATGGCCCGCATGCCAGACAGATGGCCCCCAAGATCCAGACCGATGGCCCTATGATCCAGACAGATGGCCCTCTTGCCAGACAGTTGGCCCCCCATGATCCAGACAGATGGCCCTCATGCCAGACAGGTGGCCCCCATGATCCAGACAGATGGCCCCCATGATCCAGACATATGGCCCCCATGATCCAGGCAGATGGCCCCCATGATCCAGGCAGATGCCCCCATGCCAGGCAGATGCCCCCTTTATCCAGACAGATGCCCCCATGCCAGGCAGATGCCCCCTTTATCCAGACAGATGCCCCCATACCAGGCAACTGCCCCCATGAGCCAGGAAGTGCCCCTATAGCTAGTAACAACAAAATAATAAAACCTAGTTCACACTCCTCCCCTCACAAGCACTCAGTCACTGCACACACACCCCTCTCCTCACAGACAATCAGTCACCCCCCTCCCCACACATACAGCCATCCCTGCACTCACCTGTTCTGCTGGCATCCTAGTTCTTCAAACTCGGGGAAAGGGGGCAGAGCTTCGCGGGTCCCGCTCAGCCCCACCCCCTTCTCCCGCAAGCTCTCGCAGCTTCCGGAGAACATTGCCGGCGGCGGCGCAGGACACAGGCTTTAGGGCAGCGTCAAGAGACGCTGCCCGATGCCTCTGTGCACAGATAACCTCCTGCCTCTCTAAAGAGGTGGGAGGTCATGCCACCCTAGCGGGGGGGCGGGACACGGCCCCCATTAGTGGGAGTGACCCGCCAAAAACGGGAGGGTTGGCAACTATGAGTATACATCAGGAGACCTTTCAAAGTCCTGAAACATGATTTAAATGGGGGCTGAGCTTCATCTCAAAAAGGTGTAGGCCCGGCCTTATTTATCCATATCCAAGAGGAATAACAGAGGAACAACACAAAGATTTAAGGAAGGACGCTGCAGATTTGTTATCGCACCGGAAATACAAAACTTTACAAAATGCCCCTCAGCCAGCCATATATATATATATATATAAACACGCTCCATACCAACACCGCTGCCAAAGTCTTGGCAGTATAATATGGTAAAATCATAGCACTCATTCATTCATTGAGCGCTGTGATTTTTAGGTGTATGACCCAACACACAGTAAGCTGCAGGACGCATATCTGTATATCATTGCACTGCAATATGCCCAAAATGCGCCTGGAATTACGATAATTCATAGCTCTCATTGAGAGCTATGAATACCTGACATTTTCCTCGATGTACAATACGTAGCGGGGAAAACAATTGACATGTCACTGCTTCCCAGGGTTTAAGCGACAGGGAGAGTGAAAGTCAATGGGGGCCGGCAGTCGGTGCTTTAGAAGTACACGCTGGCCAATGCATACTTCTAAAGCACCCAACGTATTGCTGCGCACACACCCCAAGACCCAGCACACATACCCCAAGACCCAGAAAACACTTGATCTGTATACAGGCTTTTTTGGGAGCGACTTACATGCAGTGATCACTCTCACAGCTGCACAAACAATGTGCAGCCACCAACTCTTCATTTTATTAAAAATGAATCACAAACAGGATGGGGGGAGGGGAGAAGGGAACGCTTGAAGGGTAGAAGTATATGTGGGGGAGAGCACCTGAAGGGATGGAGGGAAGCACAGAGACATGAATGGAGGGGGCACCTGAAGGGATGGAGGGAAGCACACAGACATGAATGGTGGGGGCACCTGAAGGGATGGAGGGAAGCACAGAGACATGAATGGAGGAGGCACCTGAAGGGATGGAGGGAAGCACAGAGACATGAATGGAGGAGGCACCTGAAGGGATGGAGGGAAGCACACAGACATGAATGGAGGGGGCACCTGAAGGGATGGAGGGAAGCACACAGACATGAATGGAGGGGGCACCTGAAGGGATGGAGGGAAGCACACAGACATGAATGGAGGGGGCACCTGAAGGGATGGAGGGAAGCACACAGACATAGATGGAGGGGGCACCGGAAGGGATGGGAGGGAAGCAAAAGGACATGAATGGGGGGCACCTGTAGGGATGGAGGGAAGCACACAGACATGAATGGAGGGGGGCACCTGAAGGGATGGATGGAAGCACACAGACATGAATGGAGGGGGCACCTGAAGGGATGGAGGGAAGCACACAGACATGAATGAATGGAGGGGGCCACCTGAAGGAATGGAGGAGCACACAGCATGAAGGAGGAGGCACCTGAAGAATGGAGGAAGCACCAGACATGAATGGAGGGGGCACCTGAAGGAATGGAGGAAGGGCACCAGACATGAATGGAGGAGGCACCTGAAGGAATGGAGGGAAAGCCACAGAATGAAGGAGGGGACACCTGAAGGGAGGCGGGAAGCACACAGCATAGATGGAGGGGGCACCTAAAGGGGTGGAGGGAGCACACAGACATAAATGAGGGGGCACCTGAAGGGATGGCGGGAAGCACACAGACATAGATGGAGGGGGCACCTGAAGGGATGGAGGGAAGCACACGGGAACATAGTATGGAGGGACACCTGCAGGGAGGGAAGGAAGCACAGAGACATTAAGGGAGGGGGCACCTGAAGGGATGGAGGGAAGCACAGAGACATTAATGGAGGGGGCACCTGAAGGTGGAGGGTGTGCACAAAGACATGAATGGAGAGGAGCAAACACACATGGGAGGTACAGATAATGAAGGGGGAGGCATCAAGGGGAGAAAAGGGAAAAGGGGAGATACACCACACACCACACACAAACACACACACACACACACCCCACAACACGAAGGGGGGGGTGGACAAAACACAGAAGTGAAGGAGCCCCTTACCGAACACTAAACCAGCTTCCTCACTCACCCTCCTTTGAAAGCTGGAGACACGGGGCTCGGGGGACGGTGTCCTCCCTGTGTGCTTCCTGCACACTGCTCCAGGTGGAGAGGTGCGTTTTTTTATGCAGGAGGGCCCCCTTTTGGTTTAGGTAGGGGGCCCCTCTTGATGCGGGTCCCTGGGTCTTCCATGACGCCTAGTCCAGGCCCTGCGCCCCGGGGTAGAACGGGCGGTTGGTGGGGGAGGGGGCGGGACTGTGTGGGTGGGAGGGGGCGGGGCAGCAGGACAGGGAGCTGAGCTCTGCCCAGGAGGAGTGACAACGAGGCCACTGACAGCCCCCTGCGCCCCTGCCTAGAAAAACTGTGGAGAGAGGGGCGGGGTTTCACAGGAAGTGCGAATAAATTTAACAAGAGGGGCCCCTGTGTGAGCAAACACCCCTGTCCCCTCGGGCAAATCCCCGGGTTTTGCCCATCGCAGCCCGGGCCTGCCTGCCCCAGGGGCAAATATAGCCTTGCCCCCATAGCAGCTGTATTGGGCCCAGAAGTTGAGGAGGCCCACGCAGGTCCAGGAACATTGTTTCTTTTTGTAGGGAATAAGAAGTTGGTGTCTTTTTGCTTTCCAGTACTACCGTGTGGGTTCCCATATATGGCGTGATTATTCATACCTTTAATTATTGCTACTTATGCTGCTGTTTTAGTTTATTTTTATTAGGTGATGGGTCCCAATCTAATTTTTGCTATGGGGCCCCATTAATTCAAATTATGATCCTACTTATGAAGAAAACTCAAGTTTGGAATAAACTGTGACCTATAAGGATACTTATGTGGAAACTATATCCAATTTCTCACACCTGCTGTCTGTCTTCCTTTTCAGTTGTTCTCTTTACAATAGGAAGGGAGAATTAAACTCAGCTATATCTGCTGTTACAGGCAAGACCAGTGGTCAGGATGATGAATCACTCCTTGCTCTGTTTCTTATCTTCTCAGTAAGGAATGTGTTTATATTACTTATGGATAAGCTTTAACATTTTAGAGCTCTGTAGCCTTGTGCACTACAGTTTACAAACCTGTAATCATCTATCTTTAACAGAATAAGCTAGAAATAGCAGAGCTGATATGTCAATCATTGTTATAGAACCACCCACAGCCTGACCAGGAAGTGCGAGTCTGAAGCTGATGCGGCTCTGGAAATTCTACTACCATTTCCTGTTCAAAGGTTTCCTTATATACACTAACTATGCTGGCTATTATGTCTCTTCTTAATGAAAACTAATTTCTCAATCAATCAAATTTAACAATTCTATATATTTTTTGTATTTTGAGATATTAGACTCCAGTTAAAAAATACCAATGCAGCTTGGGTTACAGATATAGTTTGCAGACTTTTTCATTTAAATATTTTTTTTAATTTTTTTTAAAGAAAATAAGGGAAACTCAGAGGAAAAAAACCCACCTCATGTCATGGCACTCGCATTCGTTTTAAAATCCTGGGGAATGGAAATGCTTTCTCTTTGGTTCTGGATCAGGAAAGGTCATACTGTCTAGCCTTTGTTGAGTGCGGATTAAAAATGATTTTGATACTCGGGAAAGGATTACTGGTTGTGAAATATTCTGAAATCCTTTAAGAGACGTTTAAAATCCCAGTTAAGTGAGAGGTTAGAATTTTACAGCAAGAAAAGAAACATTAATGGAAAAAAAAAGATATATTTCTTCATCCGTGTAATAAAAAAATAGGGAATTATCTACTTTTAAGACAATGTTCCTACTGTTTAAACTACAAGTGATTGAAAGTGAAACTAGCTGAACATTACCAGTAGACATACACTTTTTATATTTCCTCCAGAATGTTCTGTAAGAATTTTGCTATTTTTCACCTTTATCTTTTTCAAACTTAAGATATTAGTATAGGTATAATATTTCAATATAACTAGGTACATCTTCTGTTAGGAGGCTAAGTGACTGGTGATCATTAACTGTTATAGTTTTCTGAAAGCAGACAGAAATACAAATAAATGACATTAGATTACTGACATACTGAATTATTTTACTTACAGATTCTATCTTAGTGACTTAAAAAACAATATACTATATTATTATAAACTATGGCAATGTCCTCTGGCTAGGCTCTGTTATATTATCAGAACATGGGTTCATCAAAGGAGCCTCTGGCTCTTAATCGGGTTTTCTCACTACAAAGATCATAGGTAAACAAAAGGGGGCCATAGAAATAAATAACTTTCCAATATGTTTGTATTTTCCAAATGCTATGGTTTATCAGACATTGCATACCTTCTGCTTCTAAAGTGTTTTTTCTCACTGCCAGGGTCAGGTCCTGCCTCTTTCACCAACATTGGTTGTCGGCTTTTCAGCATCATCTTTGTCTCTCCCCCCCTGGTTGGAATCTCAAGAGCGCGCATTCTAGTTCCTGCTCCCCGTTCCTTTCTCTATCTGTGAAATGATTCAGGGCCACTCTGCATGCTCTGAATCAATTCACAATGTCAGCAATACTATGAGCATACTCAGTTCATTATTTGTCTAATAACTGAACACTACATCCTGCAAATTAGACACCATGGGCTTTGAGGGGTGAAAACAATGGGTGTAGGACAGGGGCATAGCTATAGGGCGTGCAGAGGTAACAGTTGCTACCACGCCCTGCAGCTTGAGGGGTCCAAAACCCCTCCTGCCATAAAAGGAGATACCAGCTTTTTAAGTGCCACATAGTAGCGGGGGGGCCCATTTCACTTTCTTTACTAGAGCCCAGAGGCATCAAGTTACGCCTCTGTTGTAGGACCCTCTAATACAATATAGGCTATGTACTGTATATAACTATGGAGTATGTTTCCTATGTGATATAGATAAGCCTACCTGCGGCTGTCTAGACCACAGATATCCTCTCCCTCCTGTTGCTAACAATGGAACTAGGAATAAGCTGGTTTGAGGCATGGCAGGGAGGATAAGAGTACCCCTGTTCATTGTGAAAACACACAATTTAAAAATGGAAAGACTTTTTATCATCTAAAGTCCTGAGGTGAGAAAACCCCTTTAACACTGGCTCTCAGTCTGTTAACATTGTACTAATTTGTACTAGTAGAATTTCTACCTAGTCTTTTAAGTGTCCAACTTGTATTAATCACATCCTGTCCTTACAATTAATGGGAAAAAAAAAACAGAGATGCCTCTGTAGGAATGTTATAGTTGACCAAACAAAAGTAAACGTTTTCTGTCAACACAATTTCATGACTGCAGTACACAAACCCCCAGCTCTGAACTGATGTCCTCTGCTCCCATTACTAAATTCTGCCAGCAAGACTCAAAGATAAACAGACAGTTCCTGTGCAATTACTCTAATGTAATTACTTCTATTCAATATCAAGCTACAGGCTGGAAAGGGTGAATGCAGCCAGATCATTCTCTGCTCAGGTCACATCCACTACAGGCAAGTGTTTCTGAACTGAACCTGGCTTCAAAGCACACCCACTGAGTGGTGACAAAATGTTCACTGAGGCCATGTGATCAATGTACATCACATGGTTTACAGGAGGCAGGGGTAAGGAAGGACAAGACTTTTTACGTGGCTCTACAGAGCAGGATAGGCAGATCATTTTTAATAAGTATGAATTACAGAGTTTAATATAATAAAGTTGTGAGCCCTTGTGAGAAAATAAAAAGATAGTCCCAGAGAACCCCTTGAAATATTTGTTTAACATCCAGCACCATACTTCTCAGGATATGTCAGGTTTAGAGACAAGAAAAGGAAGAACACATCTGTAGCAACCATGTAAACCAAAGACAGACCCTTTAAAAAGTTTTAAAACATGGCTAGGGACCCCTAAATGTACACAGCACTGTTTCAGAGGTTTTGCTCCTGGTCAATAGAGAATAAATCCGTTTTGGCGGGGTTTTCCCTAAAAGACACTGAGTAGATCTGAGAAGATGGGGTTGAGTAGATCAAGCAGTTTTTTGGGAGTTTTTGGCCCTTTTTAAACATATAACCCAAAGATTCCACGAGCCCATTTACAGGGCCCAAAGAATCGAACAACTACTTTTGGTCCATTCGGTTCTTTCATGGGGAATCTAATTTTAAAAGAAAAAATGGCACTGCATGCTGTGTTTTTTTTTTTTTTTTTTCTTTTTTAACAGAATTTGTGACAGAAGCTCCAAACGGACCCTCTATGAAGATGGGAATCATTACTGTCCCCAAAATATAAGAACAGGAATAGTATTGCCCTATTTAGATGATTAAGAATAAGCTTAACAAAACTATGTAGTATTGTCTCCCTTCTTCTGTCAACTTATAACGGGGGGTAAAAAAAAACCCCCAATTTTTTAACCCCCCCCACCCCAAACCTTTATCTAAAATTATATGACTACAATACTTTTGGCCTTTCCTTGCCCTTTTCTGTTAAACCAGGGATTGGAAACCTTTTTTTCTCCCAAAGGGGAAAAAAATTGGGGGAAATTTATGAACACATACAGGGTCAAACAAAATTACCAACTTAAAAATAAACCCTGATTTATTTTTGTTCAAACAATAATTAATCTAATTAACTACCCTTTAGGTGGCCAAAACCCGCTTCTCCTATTTTCCCGCACAGTGCAGATGCAAAATGCAAAAATCGATGGAAACATCAGCAGAAAAATTTCTAAACTACAGCAAATCCGAGAGGAAAAAGCATAGTTCAGAGTGGTAACCGAACTTCTAGATTCCCTCACTCACCCCAAATAATTTAAAACCATACTTGCTATTTTAAAAGAAATGGCGGGCAGATTTTGGCCCCAAAAGTTCTTGAATGTTCACCCTCCTACCTTCCTGAGTTTGGGGATTGGGGCCCCCAATTTTCAGTTTCCCCAGGCTATGAGTTACCCCTTTTCTTCTCCAGGGGCAAAAAGGATGGACAATGTTGTTACTGATTCACTCAATGTCTCCAAAAAGAAAAAAAAACTCAGCACATGCACAGTCTTAACGGCTTGATGGAGATCTGCTACTGTGCAGGTGGTGGTCCCTAAAGCTCCTGGCACTTGTTTGCTGACTGGGGGAAGACAAGTGCAGTGTCAGACCAAATAATTTTGTCTTGGGTCAGATTTTCCCCCCCCTGGCTTAAGGGGTTTTTTTTCCCGCTAAAAGATCAATTCAGATGAGGGGACATAAAAAAACACTTTTGAAAATTGGGTTGCATTACTAATCATTTGGTTTAGTAGATATGAGCTTTTTGTGCATCTGTTCTTTTTTTTCTGCCGCTAGTCGGAACATGCCCCTTTTTCTGTGATTGGCTAATCGGGACACGCCCCCATGTTTTTGCCCGGGAAAACCACCCTTCACAGTATTGGCTACTGCATTTCACCCGCTTGTTGGGATACCCCCAAGACGGGGAAACGCCCGGGGAAAATCCCCCCTGCCGTGTTTAGTCCCTCCCCCCTTGTGTTTACCCCCTCTGAGTTGTTAAAACCGAAAGTTAAATCAGCTATGTGAGAGGGTGCGGGCTGTAACCATCTCCAGCTCAAAGGGTGAATGTTTGGTTAATTACTGACTGTTAAACCAAGATCCCTTCAATAACCAGTCACACGTCTCCTCCTGAAAACAGAGGGGAGAGGGTTGAGAGTGTGCACCCCCAATGTGTTTCATCAGTTCAGTCTGTTGTACAACGTTTTTTGACAGAAAGGGACTCGTGGAGCCGCAGATGACGCCTGCAGACACAAAAAACTTTTGAGGAGGCGCATTTTCTACAAAAAACCTTCCCCTTCTACGCAATACAGAATATGATGTCACCTTTCATAGGAGAGACCCCCCTGCGAGGGAGAGACAGCCGCTGAGGGAGAGACCTCCGGGGGAAAGAACCCCACGGGTTTTCAAATTCAATTTCATAGAATTAGATGATGAGCACGAACAGTTCAAACGATAAAACCCTTTTAAGGTATGATATTTTACCTTATGTCATGCTGCAACCTCTTTAGATTATTCCATTCCTACGGTACTAAATATTGAAAGCATTATTCCCCAAATAAGAACAAGAAAAAAAAAAAAAAAAATTTCTGCTGAGCTCATAAATGGAAAGCTTTACATTTATGATTGTGAGTGTACAGTATATTACTGTTAATAAGAGGGTTATACATCAACATATACCTGTTTGTGGTAAACGATGAGAGGGGAGGTTTTTTAAAGACATCTATTAAAAGGGGCTTATATTGGATTAATAAGGAAAGGAAGTGTTTTTAAAACCTCTTGCTTTTTAAAGCGGGAGAAGCACAATGATGAAAAGCAGCCATTTCACACCATGTGATATTTAACTACAAGCAAACAATAAAAGAGTGGAAAGAAAAAGAGACAGACTTAAAAGATCAATACTTCATTCTCTATTGTACTGTTGTAGGCAGAGATGCTTTAAGTCTGCCACTAAAACATTCTTTGACATGATTTGATCACTTAAGGCAAAAAAAATACACTCTAAAAAGCTGACTGCAAAATTGTTCCCAATGATATATGCCATTGCTGATGATACGTTTCACATTTGTTAGATTGATGGAAACTATTGTATCCTTGTAGATTCCAGCAATAAAGTGAATGTAGAAGCTAACATTTCCCTTTAAAGCATCTATAGTCGGGGTTTACATATGTTATGTGGTTTTTTTTTTTTTTTTATAAAAAATATTTAAAAAAAATTTTTTTTTTTTTTCCATCTTTTAGCCTTTTTATGTGCCTGGTATGTGGATTGGCTTGAGTGTTACAAAGTGATCTCTTGCAAACGTTTTTTTCCCATTAAAGGGGGCCCCACTGGGCCAAAACCCTTCTCCAGGGGGTTTTAGATGCTTTTAACCTTTGTCTTGATATCTAAGCAATGCATTCCCCGGAAGCTTTGTGCTGTTTCTTATCTATCCAATTCATAAAAATGTGTCACTGTGTCTTAGGAATCTATTAAGCCGAATCTTCGTTCTGGCTTTTTAGTCATTTGCAGTGCCGTTGATGAGCACTTGGTGGTCTGTGCTAGAACACAAAGGAGAGATTTATCTTTTATCAGAGATCATTTTGTTTCAAATACATAAAACGCCCTGTTGAACTTTTATTTCTCTTAATATACAATACAGGTGTAAGGGCTATAGAATTCCAGTATGAAAACTAACAAATATTAATTTTAAAGTACAATGACACACTATATGTGCATTTATACCTTAAAGATAAGGCAAAGAAAAGTAGTACAGAAGGCTTCAGTAAAGAGAATAGTCTAGATCACAAAACTAAAATAATAATAATATAATTTTTTTTTTTTACAGAAAAATCACATTGATTATTTTGACAATTGTACAATTGTATTTTGGACTCTGATGTCAGTATTATTTATAGTATTAGCAGTATTATTAGTTGTTTATTCTATAAAATTGTATTTTGATGCTGTTTAGCCAGAAAAAGGATATACCATGAAATATTATTTTGGTGTTATTTTATTATAACAATAATTACGGTTTTGATTTGGTTTTGGTTCACATTTAACCAATGCGATTTTCATGACTTGTTGTCCGTTCATGAGATTGAGCAGTTTTCCACAAGGCTTTGTTCACCGGGTTATTTGGGGGATATTTGTGGACATAATTCGTCCAATACGTCCCAAATAGTTTAAAATGTGTCATAAATTGGACGTATTTGGTGTAAATACATTCCCCCTTCTTTTCGGGGATTTTCGTTGCAAATAAGCCTCAATAAGTGCAGGGGACACATTTACGTCATTTTTACATGGTCGTGGAAATTTCGCCCCAGTGAAAAATGAGGGATTTTTCATGGAATCAATGCAAATTTTCATTATTTGAAACATATTCGGGACGTATTTTTGGGGGTAATTACTCCACAAATACGCCAGAAATAACCGGTAACGTAGCCCAAAGGGGGAAAACGTATGATCGTTTTTTTTTTTCCCTTTTTTGGTATAAAAACACCAAGTGGAGCAATCTACATGTCTAAATTTCCTAATGAATTTTTAGGCGATTGTTCATAAAAACGACACTTTTCAAGCGCCTAAATGAGGGGGCTTTTGGGGGCTTCTGGGGGGGTTTGCCCACAATCATAAAATTAGACACATATATGAATGTGTTCTGCAAAACTAGGGCCATTACTGCCAAAAAGGCAGATCTATTTCCATGTGGATCCTGGCCTGAGGGGGGCGAAATGGGCTAGTTTGGAAAAAAATGTCCCTTATTTTTCCCAAATTCCACCGTACAATATAAAAAGTAATTTATGTAATTTTCAAACTAATTTAAAAATTTAAAAATTTAAATGTAATAAAAAAAATTATCTTATAAAATTTAAAATAAAAAAATAAATAGGGCCCAAAAAAATAAAAGTATCTCCTATAAAATGTTTAAATTTTTAATGATCTAAAACTAATTTTTTTCATTTAAAAAACCCATGATTTGTTGTTTTTGATTTTTTTAATTTTTTTTAAATTAAATTTTAAAATTTTTAAATTTAAATTAAATTTTTCTGGGTCTCACCCCTTTTTTTTCTACATACAGCAAAGCCACACACCACAGGTTGCGGGGACCTGGGGTTTTACCAACAAGATCAGTACCATAATTTCTATTCCTACATGCATTCGAACTTTTCTTTTTTTCCAGCCCATCTATAGCCTTTATAATGATATTTCATTTCTAATGCGCCAAGTTCCATAAGCGCCTCCACACAGCGGGAGCGTTGAACTTTAGACCTCATTTTTTAATCACACAAAAACCCTTTTCAACATTCAGGAGCATTAACACTGAAAAACGAACTCGAAAAATTTACTTCAAGCACCCTTCCCATACATTCCCCCAAGTCACTGCGTGGGGGGACCGACGTCAGTGAAAATGCTCTGCACTAGAAACAGGACCGATTTTTAACGCCCCGGTTTCCCCGATGATTTTTACAACAGAGCTTAAGGGTGTTTATAAACAAATGGTAAAATGCCCCGGTTTTTTTGCTTCGCAACGTTTATGGGGGTGACTGCAAGGGTGGGGTTGCAATTGAATTTGCTTTAAAAGACCCCAGATCACTTGCATAAGTTAGGGGCATTTTTTCCCTGTAACTGGGAAATACATAGGACATAAAAAAGAAAAAAAAAAAAAAACTTTATGTAAAATTATTCCCAAAGGTCTTTTTCTGACTTTGAGTTGGAGGGGCACAATATGTAAAATAAAATAATCAAAAACATACCCACAAAATTAAAATATAAAAAAACACTAACAGCCTGGACTGCAACTTTTAGCCCTGCCCCCGATGACCCTTAAACTTTATATCATCTATATATAAACATCCGTGAGGGAAATGTGACTCAATAAGAAAACTTATTTTAGTGCCGTTTTTGCTGTTAAGGAATCCAAAGATTTGGACAAAAAGACGAAGCCCCATTTTTCAAATCTGTCGCATCAATTTATGTGGGAATAACTTTTTGATACTTTTACCTATCCATGATTCAGAGTTTTTTTCGTGAGACATTATGCATTAAGTTAGTATTAAATTCTGGTCCTTGTTTACTTGTGAAAAAATATAAAAATGTTGTACATTTTTTTTAAATTTCGAATTTTTAAAGCTAAAAAAAATGTCGGCATTGGCATAATTTTTTAAAATGTCTTTTTATTTTGTAATAACATTAGGGGATTCAGAAATGTAGTAGCACGTTTTCACATTTTGTTATGTTTCAATGAAGACTTAATTACAGCAATCAACACTTACAGGAAAAAACGTGCAAAAAGCAGTCTATGAAACTTATTGGAGGTAGGGTAGATCGTGGGGCCGTGAGGGACAAACTGTTCAAGCAGAAACAAGTGAGCGGACTTGTACCCGGAGTGACAGACAGACTCGGACTCGCATGGCAGAAAGGAATACACACAAACGGGAACTGCTGTCTAGACCCAAAACGGAGGGGGGTGTGGGCTTGCCCGATTGCAAGGTCTATTACCTGGCTGCTGCCTATGCTAGGTTTTTGGACTTGGTCCATGGCCCCCAGGATAAGCTCTGGGTGGGCATTGCGCAAACAGTCTCTCCCTGGCGATAATCTCCCTCCCATGGCGCCAGAGCCTCTCGGCCCATGACCCCAGACTTTTGTCTTTCAGCACAGCCCACAACCTCTCTATAATAATGAAATTAAGGCCCCGGCCCCCTTATTAGACTTAACCGGCCCTCTATTCCCCATTTCGGATAATCACTTATTCCCCCCGGGCGCCTCAAGGCGGTCCTTCCTGATGAGTTCTAAATATCGCCCCCTCCTCGTAGCACAGATTCATAACAGGGTGCAATTATTACCCTGGCCGATCTGACCAGGATTGCCCTCCATCTGATAGGTACAGTTTGAATACCTGCAGCTTCGGCACTTCTTTACTTCCACAATCACAAGGAAAGGTCTCTTTTAGAGCACTCTCTCCATTTGAGGAACTATGTGTTTGCCTCATCGCTCCCCAGGCACCTGATCTCTCTGCTCTACCAAGGTTAATCCCTCCACCTGTCAGGACCTCCCTCATTACTGTAAGGCCTGGGAAAGAGAGCTTCAGAGGACCTTTACGGTTGATCAATGGTGAAAGTGCTTTTTTCTCACACATAAAGCAGTGATAGCCTGCAAGGCGCAGGAAACAAGCTTTAAAATTTTGTCTAGTGGTATAGGGTGCCGACCCTGCTCCACAAAGGTACCCTAATGTTCCGGACACCTGCTGGAGGTGTAATTTAGAGGCAGGGTCTATGTCCCATATCCGGTGGGGGTGTCCAGTCTTGCAGCCCTTCTGGAAAAAAGTCTTTCAGGCCATCTCGGACTGTTGTGGGACCTATATTCCGGAATGTCCAGAGGCGGCTCTTTTATTTATGTTCCCCTTCTCGCAGTCCTCTTACAAGAAATCCTTGATTAGACATTTACTACAGGCGGCAAAGACGGTGATCCCTCGCCGCTGGCGCAACCCATTCCCCCGTCCATTGCTGACTGGGTGGAGGAGGTGTCTTCTACTCAATGTATGGAGGAGTTGATCGCCCATAGCCCCAAGGAGTCACTTAAAGTCCTGCACACTTGGAGGCCATGGACCCTTTATCAATCCTCCCAGGAATTTCTGGCTGTTTTAGGGTGAAGGCTGGGGCACCCCCCTTGGCCCTACCACTCCCCCCACTGTGGGGAGGGCTGGCTGTGGTGGCTCGGCCCATGGCGGTTGGAGTATTCCTTTATAGGGTCAAACTCTTCCATTGTATAGCTTTCAATGAAGTGATTTGTGCTCCCCAGGCGTCTGGCGGTGTGGACTCCCTTTCCCTCCCTTCTCCCCCATCTTCCTTTTATTTGTTGTGATCATTGGAGTTTCGAGACCACTTTGATTTGCAGACATCCAGAGCTCGGGCCTATTGCCGGGGGGCTGTCAGGCCCCGCCGCCCAGTTTTGGATGTTATTCATGACTCTCTGATTTGTAAACATATATGTCGGTGGTCATAGTGCCGAGGGCCTACTTGATGATGCTGCGCTCACTGATTTGCCTTTTGTACTAACACTGTAGTGCCTTTGCTCATTTTGTGGTTATGTGTTTATTATATGCTTATTGAAAAGTTTGAATAAAAATCTATTATAATGAAAAAAAAAAAAAAGAAAGGAATACACACTTCTGCCACGGGGGATCGCCAGAAGAGTGGTAGATGGACAGAGACCACGAGGGATGCCAGACAGAATCCAGACTTGAACCAGGATACAGACCAGGAACACAGATAACCAGAGAAACTCAACAACAATCAGATAACTCAGGCCCTGTATGACAGCAGAGGCTGGTTTTTATAGCTAGTCAGACAGCGATATGGGTGTCAGCTGCAATCAAGTGCCTAACTGTTGCCCTGCTGGAAGGCATAGCAAACACTTGAGCAGCTACAGCACTGCAGCTATAGTAGAAAACAGCCACTTAGTTCTACTTTGTATCCTTTGAGCACGGATTAGGTATCTCTTAATCCCACCATACACTGTAGCAAAAGTAGCAATCTGGCTAATCAATAAAACATGACTTTTATTCTTTTTCTTCGGGTTTAAAAACATACATGGCTTAATCTCCTTAACGTTATGCAAACATCAATAAACAATAGTTGGATACTTAAGTAGTTTGTTGCGGCGTGTCGCCGTTCAGTTGTAGTGTTCAGAGACCAATTCGGCCTTCACCCCGACGGGGTTTCCCCAGAGATACGCCAGGAGACCGGGCTGGGCGCACGTCTACACTGCGACGTTTCGAGACAATCCTCCCTCTTTCTCAAGCATGTGCACATCAGTCCAAACATCCCTTATATAGGAAAACAAACCAAGATAAAAACAACAATTAAAAACAATGTTACAAGAAAGCCTTGAGACTGAAACTTTCATTAATACCTTTTGAGGTTAGAGAATCCATGTAATGGATCCAATAAGCCTCTCTTTGAAACAATCTTTTAGTAATCCCTGCAGGTTCCCTATCTTCTCCAGAGGCAGGATTGTCTCGAAACGTCGCAGTGTAGACGTGCGCTCAGCCCGGTCTCCTGGCGTATCTCTGGGGAAACCCCGTCGGGGTGAAGGCCGAATAGGTCTCTGAACACTACAACTGAACGGCGACATGCCGCAACAAACTAATTAAGTATCCGACTATTGTTTATTGATGTTTGCATAACGCTAAGGAGATTAAGCTGTGTATGCTTTTAAATTTGAAGAAATAGAATAAAAGTCATGTTTTATTGATTAGCGGGATTGCTACTTTTGCTACAGCGCTGCAGCTGCCAGAGTCAAAGGACATGTTGTTGGTACACAAGAGGCATGATGCCTGGCGGACCGTACAAGAAAATTTGCAACACCGATATTTTAGGTACCCATCCAGTTCTTTCATGGCCTTGAGGGGCCTTTATGTTAGACACCCCAATTAATTACTCAAAATGTTACTTTTTTTTGCAGTTTTTCATCTATTATTTACTGAAACAAAGAAAATGATAAAAGGGAAACACAATTCAACATTGATTCTCTGATTCTCCTGTTTTTAGAGATATCCCATATGTGGTCCTAGTTTGCTATTGGACTCAACCACAAGCCCCAAAATAGGAAAAGCACTTACTGAATTTTAGGGTCTCATTTCCATTAGGATATTTTTAGGCGCCATTACAGGTTTGTTGACATCCAAAGGTGCCAAAACTTCATAAACACCCCTGAAAAGACCTCATTTTGGAAACTAGACCCCTTACAGAATATGTCAAGGGGTGTAGTGAGTACAGTAGAAACCAGAAGTTTACATACATTATAAAAAGACATGTATGCATGCTTTTCTCACTATCTGGCATGAAATCAGAATAAACCTTACCCATTTTAGGTCAATTAGGAACCAAAATTATTTATATTTGCCAAATGCCAGAATAATGAGAGACAATTTTCTAATGCATTTTTATTACTTTCTGCCAAGTCAAAAGTTTACATACACTAGTATTACTATGCCTTTAAACAATTTGGGACAGCCCATATAATGATATCATGTCTATGGAAGCTTATTGGCAACATCTGAGTTAATTAGAGACACACCTATGGATGTATTTTAATTCGCACCAGAAACACACTGTTTGAAAAAGCTATTACTCCAAAAGAAACATATAAAAGCCAGATTAATATTTGCAAATGCATACAGAAACAAAGATCTATATTTTTGGAGATATGTCCTGTGGTTTGACAAAAGTAAAAGGAAATTAAAGCTTGGGCAGAAATGGGTCTTCCAAATGGACAATGACCCAAAGCATACTGCTAAACTGGTTACAAAGTGGCTTAAGGATAACCAAGTCAATGTTTTGGAGTGGCCATCACAATGCCCTGATCTCAATCCTATTTAAAATTTATGGGTAAAGCTGAAAAGGCAGGTGTGAGCAAGGCAACCTACAGACATAGCTAAATTACACCAGTTCTGTCAGGAGGATTGGCCCAAAATTCCTACTTACTATTTTGAGAAGCTTGTGGAAGGATATTCAAAATACTTGACCCAAATTATACAGATTAAGGTCAATGATACCAAATAATATTGAAATGTATGTAAACTTTTGACTTTGCAGAAAGTAATAAAAATACCTTAACATTTTTTCTCTCTCTCATTATTCTGGCATTTGGTAATCCTAATTGACCTAAAACAGGCTAGATTTATTCTTATGTCAGTGAGAAAAACTGATGTCTTTTTATACAGTGTATGTAAACTTCTGGTTTCAACAATAAAGAATGCAGTTTTAGCTGAAATTGGTTCATTTTTACTTGGAATCCTGAAAAAAATCACCTTAAAGTTTACTACACAATTTCTTCCAAGTTTGGTAATACCAATATGTGGGTGTAAAATGCCGTTTGGGTGCATGGCAGGGTGTACAAGAGACGGAGCATTATTTGACTTCTGGAAAGCAGATTTTGGTGGGTATTATGTTGCATTTGCAAAGCCCCTGAAGTACTAGGACTGGTGAAACCTTCAGCAGTCACCTCATATAGGGGTGTATTGTGTAGTTTAAGCCCACAGATGTTCCACAGTTTTTTAGCATTGGGATTTGAAAATGAAAAAAACAAACAGTGATTCCACCATTGTTTTTTGGGTTTCATTTTTACAAAGTTGTGTGGTATAAATGACTTGGTAACTTTACTATGTGGGTCGGTGCAATTACAACAATATTGATTTTAAATAGTTTTTTATGTTTTACTATATGAACACTATAGAAATGCGTTTGTAAAAAATTGTGTTTTTATGTTGTCCTATTCTGATAGCCAGGACTCTTTAATTTTTCTGTTTACGGAGCTGTATAAGGGCTTGTTTTTTGCAGGAGGAGTAGACATTTCCATTTCCATTATGGGGTTCATATGGCGTTTGATCGCTTTTTACCAAAGTTTTTGGGAGGCAGGATAAACAAAATACAGCAATCCTGGTAGTGTTTTTTATTTTATTTTTACAATGGTCACAGTGTGGTATAAATGACATGTTAACTTCACTCAACAGGTTGATATGATACCCAATTGTATATTTTTTATGTTTCATTGCTTTTACACTGCAAATAAAAATGTAAATAAAAAATAAAACACAGTTTTGCATCGATGAAGTCTGGGAGCCATTACTGTTTTTATTTTTCTGTGTACAGAGCTGTGTATGGGCCTGTTTTTTGCAGGTTGAGATGACATTTTTTGTGTAAATCATTTGTGGTGGTACATGTTTTTTGGTTTTTTTTATCTGTTTTTTGGGAATGAAGATGAAGAAAATGCAGAAATTCTAGTAGTGTTTTCTATTTTTATTTGCAGTATTTTTGCCATGTTAGTTTTACTATGTTAGTGGATACGATTATGACGATACCCAAGTTATAGATTATTTTTTTTTGTTTTATCATGCAATTAAAAAAAGTGTTTTATTGTGTTAATTAATATTTATGCATTTCTATCCTCTGATAGCCATAACTTTTTTATTTTGCCGTATACAGAGTTGTGTTTTTTTCAGGATGTACTGACATTTTCATTGGTATAACTTAGGTGTTTATATGACTTTTTGATTGCTTTTTATTTAATTTTATGTGCTGCGGAATTACCAACTACATTGTGAGCTGTCGATGGAAACAGAGGGAGCTCTCTCCCTCTGTCTTTCCCTTAGCTGCAGTGATTGTGATTGACTGTGGCAGCTAAGGAGTTAATTAGCGGCACCCAGAGCAATCTCTGGTAGTGGCCGAGAGTGCATAGAGTCAGCTGTGATATGCAACTGACTGCATGCACTGATGTCCTATATGTTCCTGAACATCAAAATGAGTGAAGGGGGTTAAATAAATAGAAAATGTAAGAAATATAATTTTTCATGTTTTAAAATTATTTTTAAAAAATAAGGCCTAATGTGTCATGTAAAAAACGCGAAAAAATTTATAGAATAACCAAGCGCAAAAAATATCATATTGTTAAAATCTACGTGTACTAAGGAAAATGTGCCTAATTAGATGGTAAAGGGGAGTTAATGACCCAGTCAGGATCTGTTTTCAAACTGAATACCAAGTTTTGGAATAATTCACAGAAAAATCATCCTAATCCTAATGTTACTCTAAACCTTACCTTAACCCTAATCCTAAACCCAGTTTAATGTTAAGGTTAGGGCAGGTATAAGGTTTATTAAGATTCAAGAAGCACCAATACTAATAAAAATTCTTAATAGTGCTATTTTCATAATTATACAAATGAAAAACAAATTATATTAAATGTGTGCTTTTAAAAAACAATCTTTATACCTTAAGATTTTAAAGGTTAATTATTATTGTTATTATTTGCTAATATAGTACCTACATATTACAGAGCGCTGTCAAGATACTGTCATAAATCATCTGTCTGTGGGGCTCACACTATAAATTACCCATATTTATCAGTACGGTCTGGGGGACCAAAGTGTATGTCTTGTGGGATGATGCTAGTGAACAAACATAACAGAACATTATTTTTCAACCCTCTTACTATTTTTTTATCTTCTTTTTCTACTTTTCTTTTTTTTTTCTAACATTTTACATTTCCATTTTTGACAGTTTCAGTTCTCCTTGCATTTGCTTCTGCCACACAGTACGCAAAATATACACCAGTCATCCATACACAATAATATTTCACATAATAAATAAATGACACTGAAGCATTACTCCACTTTTTTCTATTTCACTCTTACATTGATTGTAGAGATGAGCGAATTTCTCAAAAATTCGATTTGGACGATTCTACGAATTTTCCCCAAAAATTTTGTTCATTCAGACTTAATTTGTGACGAATCACATTGAAAAACAGCTATTCCTTAGCTGCAGAGAGCCTGTAGGGTGTTGTAGAACATTGTGCAATGCTGAAATATGCATAGGGCGCTTGGCTTAGTATTTAAACAATGTTGTGTTTTGGTATAACATGCAGATGACAGGCGCCGCTCTTAGAATCGCTTCACACTTCACTGATATGGGCAGTAACGTGGGAAAAACTGACCAAATAGCTGAAGTGGGAACACAGCCTGACAAGGTAATGTCAGCGTCAGCGAGAAAGAACCAAGCAGAGGCCAAGAACCTACTATAGCATCAAGGAGCACACTCCTTTTACACCATCTTCAGTTGATTCCACAGATTATGACAGAACCTGCTCTGTTAAATGCTGATACATGTAGAGCCCCCCCCCCCCCCCCCAAGATACAGTTTTGCAATATCCCAAAATAAAAAAACGCTGCTTCGGAACAGTTTTTTACATGACACACAACCGGTTTTGGAAATTATTTCACC
Organism: Phyllomedusa bahiana; assembly: GCA_025379985.1. Lineage (NCBI taxonomy): Eukaryota > Metazoa > Chordata > Amphibia > Anura > Hylidae > Phyllomedusa > Phyllomedusa bahiana. Next base: position 43,175 of record JAODAL010000748.1, on the reverse strand, counting down.
CAAGTAATTTTGCACAAGTTGAAAAGTAGTGCCTGCTACAGAAGATGCTTGTGCTTTACGAGACAAGTGACAAGTGGCAGAATTTAACATGGCTGCCCTATTTATAGGGCTGTGATATCACAGAAGCTGGCTGGCTGCTGATTGGCTGAATGTCTGCAAGTCATGTCATTGAGGGTGTTCCTTTCTTCCTCCCGTAAGTCTTTGCCCCATGTCACGCCATGTGCTCACGGTCATTTTAGATTCGTTACCACAAATTGCCATGAACTCCGGCTTCGTTCAGAATTGCATTTTTCCTGAAATTCTAAACAAATTCCACTTCATTAGAATCGATTCGCTAATCTTTAATTGATTGTTATCATTATTTCTCACAGATGTGCATGCACTCCACTGGAGTGGTGTGTGTTTTCTCCCAGCGTAATCATGGTGAATGCCTATAAAGCTTTTCTGGAAGCTGAGCGCTCTCAGTTCTCCACAGTCATCAAGCATCAGCACCTCTAGCCACTATTCCTGCACCTACACTTTCTCTCCAGATATATATATCAACCAAGGGCCCTTCCAAAGATCTACCCGGTAGAAGCAAAAAAGTAGGAATATTATTGTATTTCTTGGTTTGTGTTAAATTTAATTCTTGTACATAGGTTGCTTCAAGTTAATCAAGACTACTTACACTCACTGGTAATGAAATTTCACACCATTTATCTAAGAAATTAAATGAAACGTAGTATATTGTGAACCACAAGATATTTAGCCAAAAAGTTTTCAAAAAGACTGATATGAGGTGGCAGATGTCTTCCCCTTTTTTTATGGAACAAAATACCACCCCCCGAGGGGTACTTCAAATTTCACCTTATAAATTCTGTTTTGGAAAATTGCTAATCACTCCCCTTCACCCCCAAGACTCAACATTCATCTTTAACAATTTTAAATGTGGACTATGTGCTCAACTACAAAAAAAATTGAAGGATTGCTCATAAATGGGGGACCTGCAACCTGCCCCTCTCTTCCTGTCAAACGTAAAACCCGGGAGATAATGTTATGTTCGAAAATTTTTTTTACTTTTTGGTTCTTTTTCAGAAAGGTGGGCCGGGTCCTTTAAATTTCTGAGACCACCCCTTAAGTGGAAAGTCAAAGGGAAGGGGAACGTGGATCCATGCGTCACATCAAACGGTCCCCCCCATCGAACGGAAGAAAGTCCCATGCGGCTACTATGCCCCTCCTTCAAGCCAACAGTGAACCAGAAAATCCTGGCGCTACCGCTCCAGACGTGGCTTTGCCATAACCACACCAAAAGACGCAGTGAGGTAATCAAAGGTTCCCCTTCCATCGGGAAAAAAGAAATCGATATCCCCCTCCTGACAATAAATTATTGCCCCTCAACCCAGCACAAGACTTTGGGTAGTATTTTGGGAGGATGGTTGGTTTTGTTTTTATTGTGCCTTTTCACAGGAATTCATGGCTCTGCATCACCGAAGTTACTTGCAACATGGGCAGGAAGATCCCCGGTGAGAGTGGGGGAATGAAAAGACATTCCGGGAACCCAAAGAAACACATCTGTCATATTAATTGCATTGAAAGTTTTTGCAAACCTAACGGATATGAGGCTAGGTGCATTATATGGTTTTTTGGTCAAATAGAATCTGTAAGATGGTTTTTAAACGAAAATTTCATGAACATTTACATGAAAAGTAATAAGTTATTAAATTGCACAACACCAAGCCAAACCACATTTTTAAAGGATTCTGGATATGTACCATTCCCCAGTATCATCACAATTTCCCATTCTAGCTACACCTGTTCCCCTAAAAACCTTTTTAGGAGAAAATGACAGAAAACTTTCCCGGGGAAATTTAGTTAAATTGGGGGTTGGATAATACCGAGTTTTTTTCCCCATGTAGTTTTGGGCAAACCCCCCCTTGGTGGGTTGCTGTACGTGATTTAAAACAGAAAAACCCAAATTTTCTTACCCTATGTGGGGGGGGTTCAACTCCTTTAGATGTAACGGGGAACACCACAAATGCAGAGTTAGGGTCTTCCCATAGTTTTGGACACTTTAAAAATATTTTTTTTCAAAAAAAAGGATTTTTTTTACTTTAAATGTTCCCCCCTAGACAATAAACTTTTTTTTTTTTTTCAATGCTTCACTAATTTAGGAGGTGACCCATTGTTTTTCAAGACAATGGGTTTTTTCCTTGGGACATGAGGTTTTTTGCCAAGAAGCAATAATAATAAGAAGACGGGATACCCCAAACCTTTTTTCAAGTTTAAACCGAAATCACATACACTCAAAGGAATAACAAGCACACAAAAATGAATAGTAAGGATCATTTAAAATTAATGACAGATTTTTTTTATGCCCTTAAGATTTAAGGTTTTACAGTATAGAATAGATTTTACATGTTTCAGGGTAAGCATAAATGGAGGCCCAGCGGTAAAGGGGTTTTTCCTAGCTTAACCCACTAATTGGTTCATCATTTGGGGGGGTCAGGGAATAGCCCACATCAAACCCCCAAAAATTTTTTATTTTGCCTATCTTGGATCTTTACAAAGGGACGGTATACTCTGAGAAAAATTTCAAAGGGGCCAAAAAGGTCCAAAGGGCAAAAAGTCATGAATATTTAAAATTGTAATGCGCGGGTAACCAACAAAAACAGCCCTTCTTTATGACCTCAGGGGTACTATGTTTGGAATTTAAAAAGATTTAAAATTATCAGAGGGAAAGGAATGAAACAGAATTGAATTACGTTTTATGTTTTATAATCATTTTAAATTTTTGGCTTCCATTTGTCTTCTTCAAATTTAAAACTTTGTTCTAATATGAATTTCGACTAGGATACAAGGAAAGTTTTTTCCGCTCACAATTTGGTCCCGAGTAGTCTAGAAAGGGGTGGATTTGAATAACAGGTCATAGCTGCTGCTTTTTAAGGTTATTAGTTAGGGTTTAATAAGAAGATGTCAGGTATTCTTTTTTTTTTTTTTTGGTAGATGGGTGGTGTCATTATTTTAATAATTAAATGATATCTTTTAAATTTAAGCCCTGATTGGTTTTTAACCTATATCTTAGATATACTTATCTTTGATTGGATTGTAATATGCCCCACCTTTCTGTATGACCGCCTATACCCTTTAAAAAATCTTTTCAGTCCCTAATAAAGCATTTTTAAACTTTTGAAAAAAATCACAGTGCATTGTTTGTTTGAAGGGGCCTGGGAACAGAGGGTTGGGTAAGAAAGGATATCTACTCAATATCCACATAATGATGGCTAAGCCACCGACATACAAGGCAGATGTTAGCTGCAGCCAGCAATTGCAAAAATTGGAAAAAAAAGTTCATTTTTCCTGAAGTTCCAGTTTCACGGGGGACTTTCCCAAATTAATTGGGTAAAATTTCCTTTTTCTTTAAGATTAATTACAGCCGGCACCTGCCTTCAGGTACTAATCTAGTCCCCCGATTTTAAATACCTTGTACCCGATTAAATGACATCTAACAGTTATGTAGGAGGGGCTATGACCAGGGTACAATTGTGGGTAGCTGACTGGAAGTCTTGGCAGCTGGGAGCCTAATGAAGGCTCCCAGACCTGCCAGTTTACTGCCACGATTAAACTCAGCCAGATAAAGGGTGTAATAGGAGAGCTGTAACTGCAAAACTATTTTGCTATACATTAGCATTGCAAAATAGTGTAAAAGTGTTCACACTCCCTATTGATCAAGTACCCTAAAGGGAATAAACCTACAACTTTTAACAAAAAGTAAAACAAAAATATGAAAAGTTTTAAACATCCCCCTTTTTTTCTGTTTTATAAATAAAAAAACAATAAAAAATAAAACCTCCTGTACTTTCTCTCACTGCATCTGTAAAAGTATTATGTATTTAAATATAACTTTGATTATCCCACACGAGGAGCACTGTAAAAAAAATCCAGCACTACAATAGTGCCTCCCCAAAAATTTAAATAAAAAAGTCACTGGTATCTAAAACTATAATAATGAAAACAACACTTCAGTCTGTAAAAAGCCCTCACACAGGTCCAAAAGGGAATAAGAAAAAAATATTGGTCTCAGAAAATGGCCCCTGCACGTAAATAATAATAATAATAATATTAAATAATAATATAATAAAAATAATAATAATAGCGGAATTGAACTGATCTGCAGAATAAAGATAACGTAATTTATACCTCCAAAAATAATTCGTTTTTTCCCCCCCATTTCACCCAGCTGAGGAGAGTGCAGCATAAGGTGCTGTGCATTGGGTCAGAGCCAAGGATTTGAACTTTTCTTGGGATGCATCAAAATGCCTTTTCCCAGCGCTGGCTGCTTGTAAGCCTATGTTTTGCTGCCAGAAGGGAGGAGTACAAGGCTAGGCAAAGTCCAGACCTTTACATATACTTGTATGAAAGGCAGAACCAGTGATGAGCTGCTCTCCATGTAAGAAGCACATTCAGCATAGTATATGCTGTGCCTTTCTATGTTATGGGCTGAATGCACAGCTTCTATCCAAAGCAGAATTTAAATAGAACCAACTATCTGTTATAGAACAAAACAAAAAGTCAATCGCTTTAATCTCTTTCCTGGATCCCCTCAGGTAATGCCTATAAGAGTGGTCAATATCTCTTAGGTTTTCTTGTATCATCACAAATCAATCATCCAGAAGATACAACAGGAAATAGTCTGCTGGATATTTTTACAACCTAATAATCTGCTTCCATCAATAGTGTGAAACCCTTTGTATTCAGACACCTTTCACCAACACAGATTGCATAGGTGAGTAAGGGTATGTTCACACGGCTTATTTTGGGGAGCATTTTGCTGCGTATTTCATGGCGTACTGCGCTTAATATGCTGGGAAATGCGCCCCATAATTACGGTAATCCATAGCTCTCAAAGAGAACTATGGATTATGCCTCCTCTCCTCACTCGTACAACATGATCGTATTCTACTTGCGGGGAGACAAGTGACATGTCAATTATTTGCAGCGACTACGCGCCACAAGTAATGCATTTCTATGGGGCTGGCGGGCTGCTGGCCCCTCCGCGCCGTGGGAGTGTGCGCGTATTAGCACAAGCTCCCGAAACACACAATGTACTGCGGTGCATACTGTACGCACTGCAGTACATCATGTGAACATACCCTTAGCCTCCCATTGAGTAGTTAGGTAAATAAACTCTCCATTAGCAAAATACTGTTTGGGGAAGGCCATACTGGGTAGGTACATACACCCCCATTGAGAAGAAGGGTAATTCCTCATTAGTTCTAAAACAACATTGCTGTTGCTGGGATGTGTAGTGTATTAGAAAGGAAGTAACCACAGAAACTCTTCAGCTTGGGGTCTTGCAGGCTTTAATCATAGCTTAGAACTTGTAGCCTTCAGCCCTTGCCACAACTTACTTCTTCTTCTCTCTCTCCCTTTCTCTCTCTCTTTCTCTTTCTCTCTCTCTCTCTCTGTGCTTCTTGCTGCTGTGTAAACAGGTTGCCTTGCCCTTAGCAACCTCTTTCAGGTTCTAAAATGGTATCTTATTGTGAAGGACAGGTGAAGTGTTACCCGTGTGGTGCACTGGTGCTCAGTAACTGCAGACAACACAACTTTTAAGAGAAAACTCAGACTTTTACTCATGGCACTGGAACTTTTGAACATTACATTTTCTCTTCATGACACCAGGCATCTTCCTCACACTCACACTTCACTTGAGGGACTCACTCTCAGTTCTCCTCACTCTTCTTTCAAACGGAGAAGCCTCTCTTTACATTTTCTCCCTTGGAGTACAGCTGTACCCAAGGGGGGCTCTCTTCAGACCTCATGACACACTACCCAGACTTTCCCTCTTTTTGCCTATGCAACTGATATCCTCTTCTGACAACGTCTAGCTCTCTGGACTGTGAGTGGGGTGTCCACCCCGGCCTGCCCTACCTATCACACGCAGATAGGTAGTGTTCCCCTTTTTCTGCTGTATCCAATTATTTACATCTCAGCACTGAACTGAGCTTGCAGCCGAACTCCACTCAACTATTCTCTCTCTCAACACTGCCGAGCTGACGGACTTCTAATTACACTCTCTCTTAGCCCTTCCCCTGTCAGCATTCTGATTGACTGCTTCACCAGCAACACTGTCAGTACCTCAATACATGCTAAACATATGTACATATAGTAACACTATACAGTATAATACTTCAATATACAATCCCACTCTGTAGCAGTACCCTATCACCCCACACAAACACAAATATGCAATTACATACCCTTACAGCTGTACCCCAACTTTCTCTGTTTTCTCTCTGTCTCTTTCAAGCTTTCTCCCTTTCTTCTGTTAGTGATCTAGGGTGAATGTTAAGCCCCCAGCTGTCCCACTCCACCGCTGGAAGGTGTATAGGTGACCCCTTATGCTAGAACACTAAACTGGATAGGATTCTTCACCATGACACCAATTATAGAACATAAAGGGGTTGTCTCACTACATTGATTCATCTTACCTCATTCCTGTTTTCTCAGTTTCATTTTTTAATTCAGGGTCGTGTTTGCTGGCTTCTACTGGCCTGCAGTGATGAGCTGCTGAGGACACCAGGTCTGTAGCTATAGTGACCAGCACTGGCAGCCTATCAGGAGAAATCGAACAGGTCTGTAGCTATAGAGACCTGAGGAGCTGATGCAGCCCATACAAGAGGGAATATCTAGGAATAGGTAGTAGAAGAGTGAAGAAATCAGGCAATACCTTTTAGAGGCTAATTGAGTATATTTGATGGTGAGCTTTCGAGAGTACTAGCTCCCTGCTTCAGACAGTGTTATACAACAAACTGAAAATACACAGACTTTTTATACACAAAAGACATGGAGCTTCATAGGATGTTAGAATTTTTAAAAAAAAACAAAATGCAATATAGGTAGTGCAGTTATTTACAACAGGTCAAGAAATAAACAGTCTGGAAATTGTGAGGCGTGGACAGGAGTGATCAGTAATATTTTCTCTTATCTCTATAAGCAATCAGGGGAGATTTGTTGCTCTTACAGTTCACACATAGTGTGACATGAAGCTGGCATGAATATTTAACCCATTTTGCAGAGTTTTAAATTTTTGCATTAATTTATATTCCCATTCCTTCCTCTCCCTCTGAGTCTTAAAATTTCCCATTAAGATCATAACCTGTAAATCCTCCATGGAGTGATTTTCTCCAGAGAAATGTGCGGCCACTGGCAGATCAGTTCTGCTGTTATTAATAGTGAATCTGTGTGAGTTCATGCGCTGGCTGAGTCTCTGTCCTGTTTCCCCACATAAAGGCCTGTGGTTGGACATTGCACACACATTATTACAAAACCCCACATTTGGAAGATCTGCAGGAAAATGTCCCCCTTATTCTGTGCACCTGTTGGGATTGTGGGAACAGGTACATGTCAGCAGTGTGGATGTGCCTGCAGGTCTTGCACCTGTTCTGCAGGCCGGGTGAGGTGCCATTTTCTTTTGGGGGCCTTCAGGGCGCTACGGTAAATAAGGGCCCCGCAGGTTTGGTGGTTGCCGAAAGGTAAGGAGAGGGGGGAACTGGGAATATGTCTTTGGCTGTTGTCCTATGTAGCAACAGGTGGAGTTCCTTGGCAATCTTTCGTGGATCTCCAGCGGGTTTGGGTTTAGGTTACAACTAGGGGCACTCGTTCTCATTCTGGGTCTCTTTGTATGTAAGTAGACAGTCTCTGTTGATGGCTGCTGCTTTGCTGATTTGGTTGTCTGTCAATTTTGGTCTGTATCCAAGTTTGAAAAAATTTTGCCCGCAGATCCAAAAAGTGCTTGTCCAGGTCTGCTTTGTCGGAGCAATACGATTGTATCGTATAGCCTGGCTGTAGATAATAGACTGTCTTTTTGTGCTTGGGGTGGAAAGCTGTCATTCCTGAGGTAGGCCGTTCTGTCTGTGGGTTTGTATATACTGATGTGATAGTGGTGGTCTTTAATGTGTATTGGGGGTATCCAGAAAGTGAATTTTGCTTTCTGAATAGGTAAGTTTAAAGGTTAATGGTGGGGTGAAAGTTATTGAAGTCATTATGGAATTGAATTAGGGCCTCCTCGCCCACAAGTCCAGATGACAATGATATCATCAATATAACGGAGGGTACATCATGGGTTTGTGGTGCAGTTGATAAATATGCTCCTTCCAGTACCGCCATAAAGAGTTTGCATATTGGGGCGCACATCTGGACCCCATGGAAGTTCCCATTTGCTGTAGATACAGGTCTTCTCCAAAAGTAAAATAGTTGTGGTGAGTATGAACTGGATGAGTTTGTGTGACTGGTTTTGTTGGGAGGTTTTTGTTTCTCTAGGTGCACCTGACATGCTGCAAACTCCATCCTTGGGGGGAATGTTTGTATACAAGGAAATTCACATCCATGGTGGCCAAAATGGTGCCCTCAGGAAGTGGACCGAGGGCATTGAGTTTGTTAAGAAGGTCTGTTGTGTCCTGGATGTAGCTCGGAGTACTTTGACCAGGGGTTTTAGGAGTTTTTTCCAACCCAACCTGATATATTCTCTGTCAGTGTCCCAATGCCCAAAACTGATAGGCCCCCCAGGGTTGCCATCTTTATGGATTTTGGGGGAGCATATACAAGCAGCCTGGCTTTGGATTCTCTGGATAAGCAATTCCACCTGTTTCCGGACCTGGAATTGGAAACTTTTTTATCATACCCTTTAGTTGTTTATATAGGCTTCTGTGGGGATCATTTCCAAGTTTGCAGTAGTGGATGGGGTTTGACAGTTGTCTGTTCGCTTCCTGGATACAGTCAGAGATGTTCATCATGACTATTGCGTCCCCTTTGTCAGCAGGTTTTATAATTATATCTGATTTTCTTTCAGTGAAGCAATAGCCTTCTGTTCCTGCAGGGTTAGGTTGTGTACTTGTTTCTTTTGTTTCTCCAGGATTTCAGATTTCACTTTGCTTCTGAAACAGTCAATGTATTTATCTAGTGCTGCATTAATTCCAGGCCGTGGGGTCCAGGTAGATTTTTGTTTGGGTTTCGTTATTGGCTGTTCTGTCCCCAGAGTCCCTGCTGTATGGGGAAAGGGCTTTTCCATAAAAGTATTCCCTCAATCTCATTTTTTGAAGAATCCTCCATTTCATTGCAGAGTTTGACATGGGCAGTGAGTGCTGAGGGGCAGAAGGGAGAGACCTTTGGAGAGAACTGCCATTTCATGTTTGTTTGGCTCATAGGGGAAAGGTTCACAACACAGGTCTGCTGAGCTGGGCTGGTATTTGTAGTTGTAGTGATGAAGCCTTTGTGCTTCAGTCTCTGGAGCTTTTTCTTTTTGTTCTTGATGAGCATGTCCTGCAGTTTAAAGTAGTATGTGTGGAGTTTGGCCTTAATCTCCTCTATGTCATTCTTCAGTGATGTCTTTAGGGCCTGTATCTCCTCCTGTGTTCTTCTTTTTTTGTTATAGGAATTTTTTTTCATATTGTTCCGCAGCTCTCAGATGTCCGAATACATAGTTGTTCTGCATATCGGCTGTTGTAGGGGTGCCAGGTTGGGGGTTTTGCAGAGTGAAGCCTTTTGGTATGGTCTCTCCTTTTTGCATTTTGTTAAGAAAGAAGATGTCACTGTTTAGTTGTTTCAAGTTTCTTAAGCCAGTTTTTCAGTTTCATTCTTGTGTGGTACATTGTGGTATCTTCCAAGGTGCTAGTAGTATAATGTTGTACCGTGTTAGCCATAGAAAGTTAGTAGAAGTGTGAAGAAATCAGGCGATACCTTTTAGAGGCTAACTGAGTATATTTGATGGTGAGCTTTCGAGAGTACTAGCTCCCTTCTTCAGACAGTGTTATACAACAAACTGAAAAAAACACAGACTTTTTATACACAAAAGGGCATGGATCTTCAAGGATCTTAGAATTCTTAAAAAAAAACAAAAGCAATATAGGTAGGCAGTTATTTACAACAGGTCAAGAAATAAACAGTCTGGAAAAATTGTGAGGGCGTGACAGGAGTGATCAGTAAATTATTCTCTTATCTCTATATGCAATCAGGGGAGATTTGTTGCTCTCACAGTTCACACATAGTTTGACATGAAGCTGGCATGAATATTTAACCCATTTTGCAGAGTTTTAAATTTTTGCATTAATTTATATTCCAGTTCCTTCCTCTCCTTCTGAGTCTTAAAATTTCCCAGTAAGATCGTAACCTGTAAATCCTCCATGGAGTGATTTTCTCCAGAGAAATGTGCGGCCACTGGAAGATCAGTTCTGCTGTTATTAATATTGAATCTGTGTGAGTTCATGCGCTTGGCGAGTCTTTGTCCTGTTTTCCCCCACATAAAGGCCTTGTGGAGCATTGCAACAAAATAATCAGATACACCACATTGGGGAAGACCTGCAGGAAAATGTCCCCCCTTTTTCTGTGCACCTGTTGGGATTGTGGGGGCAGGTACACTGTCAGCAGTGTGGATGTGTCTGCAGGTCTTGCACCTGTTCTGCAGGCAGGGTGAGGTGCCATTTTCTGTTGGGGCCTTCAGGGCGCTCCGGACAATAATGCGCCGCAGGTTTGGTGGTTGCCCAAAGGAAAGGAGAGGGGGGACTGGGAATATGTCTTTGAGTCTGTTGTCCCTATGTAGCACAGGCTGGAGTTCCTTGGAAATCTTTCGTAGGATCTCCAGCTGTGGGTTGTAGGTTACAACTAGGGGCACTCATACTACTAGGAATAGGTAGCACATAGTTAATGGACACATATTGCAAATTGACTTGTTTTTGCAAGATCTTTAACATAAAAAGCAATCCTTGTAGTGAGACAAACCCTTTAAAAACTTGCGTAAAATGGCATGCTCTTACGTACAGCTCTATATCATATCAATTAGCTGTTTCAACGTTACAGTCCGTACTCCAGCAAGCCTTTGATATGGGTAACCTCTCTCCTGTAACTCCACAATCATTTAAATTAATAACACAAATAGACTTCGATCATATTTTCACTTTTTTATTTGTATTATATTTATGACAATATACTTAGCAATCATGTTATGTGGCAAATAAACACCTGGTTGTACGTGACCTCAGTGGATCATCTATCGTCCGTGATTGCAATCAGTTTTCCAATAGTCCATCTGGCCTATTTAGCAATAAACTGCTGCTTCCAAAGGTATTACAACCTGTTGGCTCCCACAGGTGCAATTTTTTGGAAGTTGATACCTCCTAGCATATCACATTATTCAGTGCATACAACATTCAACAATTATAATTACATTGTTACAAGTAACATCTAAGGATAAAAGTTTCATTTAAACTTCTTGGTATCAGATAATCTAACTTATAGATCCAGAATGCCTCCCATTGTAGCAGTCTGGGTCTGCATTGATTTTCATTGTTAACAGACACTTCCTTCAATATACACCATCTCAACTTATTTTACTTATCTTACTAAGGGCAGGTTCACACGGCTTATTCAAGCCATAACTGCGGGATGGATTTCGCCCGCAATTACGGCTTGAGTAAGGGGTGGGGTGGGGGCGCTTCCCGCCAGCCTCATAGACTTTCATTATCCATGGCGCGTATCCCGCCGGGATAATGAACATGTCACTTTCTCCCCGCCCGGCGGATTCGCTGGGTGGGAAGGAGAGACGGAATCCATAGTTCTCTGCGAGAACTGTGGATTACCGTAATGGCTGGGACGGATTCCAGCCGTATTGCAGCGCAGTACGGTGTCAATACTGCTGCAATCCGTCCCTGCAATAAGCCGCGTGAACTGCCCTTTATAGCTGTCTGCAACCCTTTGCCTTTTCCCTGCTCTGATTGTCTGCAAGCCTTCCACAAACCTTATTAAAGATGCTTAGTCATCCCCACTACAACACCTACGTACAGACCTATACATTTATACACATATTTCTAAATATAAATACAAATAAGACCACTTGTAGGATGGTCGCATACCCAATTTTCAGACTGCAGGCACAAAACATTCTGTCATTTTAGGTATGAGTTCAATTAGGGGGACAACTCATAAAACATTGGCTTAAAGCTCCTCAAAGTGTTAAAACAGACATGATGCTATTTGTACAGTAATATTTGATGAAACCTACATCCCAAAACTCTAATCAAATGCAGAATGTGCACAGAGCCTAATGGTCTAAAATTTTAATTAGGGTCAGGCAAAGAGAGTTAAGGGTCCCTCTTCAAGGGGGCAAAAAGGGTACCTTGCGTCCAATACCCCCGCAAGTCTTAAGTTTTCCTAAAAATTCAGTAGTAATTGATAGCCAAGACATACATTTGCCTATACAATAACTGTTTAACCTTACCTACTGGGCCCCTGTGAAGTCACACAGATAGCACGAACGGGCCACATGAAAAAAATATTTTTTGAAACCAAAAAAATTTTTTAAAATACAGTATATAAAAATCACATTTGCATTTTTTTTTTCACTATCTGAAAAGAAATCAAAAAAAAACCCTTTTTTCCCCTTTTAGGTCATTTTTTTTAGGTTTTAACAAAATTTTTTTATTTTGGCCCAAAAATCCAAACAAAAGAAAAAAAATTTTTAGATTTTTTTTTTTATTACTTTTACAAAAATCAAAAGTTTTTTCTCATTTAAGTTTTTTTGGAAACATTGCCCTTAAACTGTATGACTTGGGTAAAACTTTTTGGAAATCCTTCCACAAGTTTCTAACAATAGTTGGAGGGATTTTGGCCAAATTCCCCCCTGACAGAAAACGGGGTAACTGAGCCAAATTTTTTTTTTATAGGTCTTTGCCCATGCCTTTTTCAGATTTCCCCCCATACATTTTCAATAAAATTTTTGAGTCGGGTTTTTGTGATGGCCACTTAAAAACATTGAATTGGTTATCCTTAAACCCACTTTGCCAACCATTTTGGCGAATGCTTCAGGTCATTGGCCATTTCCGAAAACCCATTTTTGCCAAGCTTTAACATGCTGGTTGTTTTTCTTAAGATGTTTGTTTAAATTTTACAAAAAATCTTCTTTCTTCATTATGTCATCTATCTTTTTGAGTGCCCACCCCCCCTGGGCAAAAAAAACCCACCCCAACATGATATGCCAACTCCGTTTTTTACGGGCTGGGATGCTGTTTTTAGGCCCCCCAAGCTTCTCCCATTTTTCCTCCAAACGTAAAACGCTGATCATTTTCCCAAACAGTTGAATTTTTTTTTTTTTTTAGATCACAGGAATTCTCCAAGTTTGTAGGGTCTTTTTTTCCTGTGGCCATTTAAAAAACAATCTGGTTTTTTTTTGTTTCCCTAATTAACTCATTTTTCCCAAATAAAACTATCAAAAACTTCCAAAGACATGACATCATCATATGGTTTGCCCCCAAAATTGTTTAAAGGTATAGTAATTCCTAGTGTATGTAAACTTTTGCCCTTTGCAAAAAGAAATTTTTAAAAAATTTTTTTTTTAAAAAAAATTCTCTCTCTTCTTTTTTTTCATTTAAAAAATAAACAAATTTTTGGGTAATCCAATTGACCAAAAAAACGGTGGGGTTTTTCTGTTTTCAGTCGGGTAATGAGGAAAACATGTATATGTTTCTTTTTTTCTATATAGTGTATGTAAATTTCCCCTTGGTTTTTTCAACTGATTCCACACCTAAATTACTAATATGTGTCATGATATGTTCTCTGGGCAGTTTTTCCCCCTGTTTTTAAAGCCACAGGGGACCTGCGGGGGGTTTAATAAGTCAGCCGGGGAAACCAACCCCTGGAGATTTGCGCCCCCTGAACCCCAGGGTGACAGCTTTTGCACCCCCTCTCCCAACTGAAGTGTGCCCCCTCAGGACCAATAAGGGGGCCCGGTTTTTCCGCACCAATCACTGGGGGGGGGCGGTGCCCCGGGCAGACCTCTTAAACCCCCTCTTTCCCTCCAGGCTTTTGCCTGAAAAAAGGGTTCCCCTTCGTGTTTCCGGATTCCTGTTTGTTGTTGTTCTCCTGGTTTTTTCTGATCGGCCCGTTTTTTTTGACCTCACTTTTTTGCCTCCGATTTTGTCGCGCCCTGACCGTTTTTTGGCCCCCGGCTTGTTTCTACCATTTTTTTTTTTACTTTTTCTTGGGCATATCCACTCCCTCTTTTTTTCCCCACCCCAACTGTTTGGCCCCCTTTTGCCCCTGAGGCCCCGCATTAGCACGTGGGTCTGCGCCCCCAGTTGGGGTCTGCCGTCAGGGCAGCATGAAGTAGGCAAGGACAGGGGCCGATGGCAGTCAGGGCCCACTGCACCTCCTCTGATTTGTGACAGTTTGTCAGGCCACTATTTTTTTTGCTCCCACGCCCCTTTTTTTCCCCCATGATTGCATTAGTAGATCAGATAGGGGGCTCACACAGTTAGTCCCCACCCCGGCCCTTTAGAGTGCGCAGCAGGAGACCTCCCAGGGTACCCCCAGGATGTTTCTTTTGGCACCTCTTTCCACATTAATGGACCCCCTATTCATTACCCGAGAGGTTCTCAGGGGACAGAAAGGCCTTTTGTATATTTAAAAGGTGCAGATTGTACTTTCTCTCCGCCCACTTACCTCAGGTAAATGAGGAGCAAGGGGGGGGAATTTTTTTATGTCCCTTACTCCAAGGGCTCCACAGGAATGGGCTTTCCCCCCCGCTACCCCTCAACTCCCCAGAGTTGTCTTCCAGGGGCCCCATTTTTTTTTAAAACTCCTTTGGGGGACTTTTTCTTTTTGATGAGCCTGATAGGGAAAAGCAGCGGCAAAACGCAGCTCACCCCTTTTTAGGACAGGCAAAAAAAAAACGTGGAGGAGTATTTTTTTTCGAGTTCGGCGTTGGTGTGTTCCCCCGGGCTGGAATGACCACCCCTTTTAAGGTGCCAGTTCAGATTGGGGGGCTAGCTGACCTTTAAAAAAGACTTTTTTGGTAGCTTATCCTACCCCCGGCACATTGAGAGGCTAGGGGGCTTTGGTTTTGTTCGCCGGATAGATTTTTTTAGGGGGGAAAAAGGGTGGGAAGAAAAAAGTTACTCCTTTTACACCAATTTTTTAAATTTCCCCCGCTGCCCTTTTATCACCCCTCCTCCGGGACCCGTCTGTTGAAATACCCCCCCGGGGGGAAGCCTAGCAACTAGGGCTCGTCTGGGGGCCCCCAGTGACCCCCAAGATCTCACGTCGCATCTGGGAAGTGTCCAACAGAGGACCCCCAAAAACTTCAGCCCTAGGTGACTCCGGGATTTTTTTCCCTAGGGGGAACAGGGTTTTCCCATGGTGTAAAAAAGAGTTTTTTTTTTTTCTTCCACCATTTTTAGATTTCCTTTATTTTTCCAAAGTCAGTTCCGGGGAGGGCCCCTTTTGTGGATTCGGGATCGCTTGAAATTTTTTGTGGATGCAAGTTCATAAGCGCCCCTGGGCCTTCCCTTTGGAGGCCTCCTATCTGATTTCCTTCAGGGGGGTGGCGATAGATTCTCCCCCCCGGGTCAAGGCCAAAACCCCAACATTGCACTCCTGATTGAAAAAATGCGGGGTGGGATCTATCCACTGAAGGGGGGGGTTTTCTTTTTTTTTGGATGCTTGCCTGCTGACTTTGGTTGTTGGGGTTTTTGCCCGGGCTTCAAAGCACTTCTCTGTTTTGACGGGGGAAATTCGGAGAATTGATTAGGGGGGGGTAACAATCCAGTAATACATTTTCCCATAAATTTTGAGTAATGTGGAATTGAGCAAATTCCTGCCTTTATTCGCGACTTAGCGGGTGTTTTCTAAGACTCAGTCGAGCAGTTACCCCCCCCAAAAAGGCCTTATATTGTCTATTGTCTATTTTCCGGGGGGGAAAATTTTTCCTAAGGGCAGGATATACAATCTGTCTGGGCCGGAGAGACTCGCCAGAAGCAGAAAATTGCAGAGAGTTACAAAGGATCATTTCCAGCCTTTTTTTTTCCCCCATGGGGTTTCGGGATCTTTTTTTTGAAGAAAAAAGATGTAGTCTCCCCCGCCATTGATTACCGGGGAACTCAAAAAGTAAAGGTTTTTAAGAAAAACCCAAAACCCCTTACCTTTGTTCCCGACCTGTTTTTTTTTAAAAATTAAAATTCCCCCGGGGGGAAAGTGGTCTCCAAACTGGATCGAAGGGGCTTACCAACCTCATTTAATCAAGAAGGGGGACGAATGGAAGACAGCATTTAAAACGCCAGAGGGCCATTTTGAAAAATTTTGGTTATGCCCTTTGGGTTGTGTAACGCTCCTGCGGGCTTTCCAGAACCCGTGAATTTATGTTTTCTGAGATCTCAAAAGGTGTTGTATGGGTTTTTTTTATTGGACATATCTTAATTTATTTGCAAGATTTGGTCTTCTCACGTTAAAAATCGTACAGCAATTTTTTTCAAATTCTAAAGGGGGAAATTAATTTTTTTTTTCCAAACTTGAGAAATATTTTTCTGGGTTTTAGGAATACCGTTTCCTGGGAATAATTTTGACTCCGAAACTATTCCTATGGATTCCATTCACAATTCACGATTGGGTTTTTTCCCCTTCCCCCCCCCCCAAAGTCTTCAGCGGTTTTGGCTTTGCCAATTATTATCGAAAATGTATTCTTAATTTTTCTTTCTTTTCCCGGGCCCATTTTAATGAATACTAAAAAAAGGGGTTAATTTCAGTAACTGGCAACCGGGGGGCCCCTTAGAGGCTTTTTGAAAAACCAAGCAGTGTTTTTTTTCGCACCCCCAGTGTTGGGTTTAAACCATCATACCAAACCCCTTTTTTTTGTGGGGGTAGATGCTTCGAGTTTTTTGGGGCAGGGGCAGTGCTATTCAGGACGGCCGCCCCGACTAATCTCCGTCGGTGTGCCTTTTTTTTTCCCCCAAAAATTCCCTCTGCCGAGAGGAAATTTTGATGTTGGGAACGGAATTGTTGGCAATTAATGGCTTTTTTGAGGAATGGGGCCCCCTTCCTTGGGGGCCCAGCACCAAATCCAGTCCCCCCAACCGATCAAAGAACCAAAACCTTTTTAAGAGAAGGCTAAAAGGTTGAACCCCGGCGGCCACGTTGGGCATTGTTCTTTACTCGATTTAACTTTGTGGGGGACATACGAATTGGTTTTTCTAAGGTTTTAAAGGTTGACACTTGCTAGAAGTTTCGTGCAGTCACTGGTCGTCTCTGTATCCCCCTGACTTAAAACCCCGGAGACAAGACACACCAGGGGTATGAGACCCCTGGATTGCCCCCCTTTTCTAAGGTCTTTGTTCCCATTCCCGTTTCGGTCACGATTATTAAAAGAATTACATAATTCAGTGTTATCGGACATCCCGGAGGTTGGACAAAGAGACTTATTTTCCCGAAATTACGGTGGCCCTCATTGTCCGTGTTTTGGGGGGCCCCATGTAACGCCCCGCGACACCTGTGCCGGAAAAGGGGTTCCCAGAAATACCCTCCTGGTGAATTTTCCCCCCTCCCAAAACCACAAAACGACCTTTGGATGCACATTTTTCCCTGATTTTTTGACCGATTGGCCTAACCCCCTGAGGGCAAGACGGGCATTTTTTGGTGGAAATTTTTTTTTAACTTTATAAATGTCCACTTGATCCCGTTTTTAAAAAAACCTTTTTCCCCTCTAAAAAGCTTGGGAACTTTTATAAGCCCTATCTTAAAACTGCATGGACACCTGAAAATATTGTGTCTGTAGGGGGTTCCCTTTTTTTTTTTGTTTTGGAGTGCTCTCTGTAAGGCTTTGGGTATCACCCTATTCCTTTTCCTCTGCTTCCACCCAGAGACTAATGGGTAGACAGAGAGTGAACAAAGTTACGCAAAAAAATCCCCAAATGTTTTGTCTCCACCACAAGGAGACTGGGTTTTAAAAAAAACTTTCCTTTGGGGGAATTCGTTTAATAACCAGAAGTAGTTTCCCCGGTTTTTTTTTCTCCATTTTTTTTTGTAATTATGGCTTCCATCCTAGACATGCTCATTGGCCCCGGCGCTACTTTGATCATAGTGGGGGGGGATGTCATCGTTTAAAGATCTGTGACAGTTGGGCCCAAATTCAGAAGAATTTGGGGAACGCCCAAACATCCAAAGGATAAAAAGTGAAAAGGGTCTTTGAAAT
This sequence comes from Phyllomedusa bahiana, assembly GCA_025379985.1. Classification (NCBI taxonomy): domain Eukaryota; kingdom Metazoa; phylum Chordata; class Amphibia; order Anura; family Hylidae; genus Phyllomedusa; species Phyllomedusa bahiana. The sequence goes on along the minus strand of JAODAL010000748.1, from coordinate 25,189 downwards.
GGAGGATTTTTAAAGGTTTGGGGAAAGGGTCCCCCCTTTTTCACTGGAAAACTTCGTTTTTAAAGGGCCCCTCTGAAATTTTGGGCCGCGCTTTGTAGGTCTTATGCATTCTGGGGGTGATTAATCCAGTGGCCTTACCATCTTAAATTACCCTCTGGGTTTTCCCCAACATAAGTTTTCTTTCCCCGGCGCTCCCGAAAGAGGAAAAATTCCATCCGCTATCCCCCCGCAAAACCTCCTTTCCCTTAGAATTAAGGGGGCTTAGAGTAAAGAGGTGGCCTAATTTTTTGACTCTTCAGAGTACAAAGGTCGCTGCAATAACCCCGGGCCATTGAAGGGGAAAAGGTCCCCCAAGGGAGAGGTGTTGGGGCCCTGCTTTAACTCCCATTCATTGATTCCCCCATCAAGGAAATTCCCAACAAAAGCTTATCCGAGGACCTGGACCCCAAAAGGGGGGGGTGGGACTGTCAGGATCGTTCTTGGGCATCTTCCACCGTTTTTTTTTTACGCGACCTGTGAGGGTTTTAAAAAAGTTTAGCCTGGGACCACAGCCTGGGAGAGGTGACAGCTCTGATCCCCCTCCCAACTGAGGGGGTGTCCCCAGGACCAAACAGAGGGCCCGGACGCCGCACCAATATTTTTGGGGACGGTGGGGCCGGGGCAGACCTCTTAAACCCCCTCATTCCCCTCCAGGCTTTGCCTACAAAGGTGTTTCCCTTCCTGTTTTTCCTGTGATTTCCTGTTTTGTTGTTTTTTCTCCTGGATTTTTTTGACCTTGGCCCGTTTCTTACCTCGCTTGTTTTTCCGTTTTTGTACTGCCCCTCTGACCCTGTTTGGACCCCCGGGTTGTTTCTGCCCCTTCTTTTGGCTTCGTTTTTTTTGGCAATTCCCTCCCCCTACGTTTACCCCACCCGGACTGTTTGACCTTGGTTTTTTTCCCTGACGGCCCCCCGCACTTAGCAGCATAGGGGCTGTCGTCCCCCGTTAGGGTCGCCGTCTGGGCAGCATGCCCAAATAGGCAAGGAAAAAAGGGGCTGGGTGCAAATCAGGGCCCACTCCAAAAATCCTCTGAAAAGTTTACAAAATTGTCCCTTTTTTTACATCTGGTTCCGATTCCGCTGGGCATTATTTACAATGAAACGGTCATCGGTGTGTGATTTAGCCAAAAGAAATGCCCCATTTTTTCCCTGTGACTCCTCCAGCCCCCCCTGTATGTGTTGCAAAAACCCGTGATGACACTTGTGACACCAAGCCAGTGGGGCCCCCTTCGTCTGTGACACATATAGTAAAGTAAGTAAAGGTGCAAGCTCACCACCTCGGACCACACTTGTATCCAATGTGAACTTCAGGTTGCCTGTACCCTGTCTGTACACCTCTGTATTGTTATGACCGAATAAACGCTGTTTTATTTGCACTTACTGCTGGATCCATCATCTTTGTGGAATCAAACACTTCTGTCTGTGGACATCCTACTTGAAGTCTCGCAATGGCGAGATACTGTTGATCAACTGTAAGGTGTTGTCTTGGTCTCATGATGATAAAATGTGAACAGCATGATGAGGAGGACTGTTTAAATCACCAATTCAAATTGGTCCCTAAATTTATTGGACGAGTCAGGGATTAAACACCTGTTGTGAATTTTGCCATTAAGCTCCTTGTTAGAATTCAGTGAGTTGTGCAAAAAAGTACTGAAACATAGAACAGTTGAATATGCATTCTAAAGTTAAGAGATGGTCTCATTTAGTTAATTTTTTATTTCTTGCCCAAGAAATGTTATGTTCATCCTGAAATTTCAACCAAAAGCTAAATATCCGTAACTTTTTTGAGTAGTGTATATAGCCCTCCATGTACATGTTTTTTACTGGCATTCAATGAAAATGATTTGGAGTTTAAGCCATAATTGTAGCAATGAACCATCTGAAGTCCCAGATCACAAAGTTGATACATTACATAAAATCCCTGTCCTTTCATTCCTGTCCTTTCCTCATACAAAAATATCATGGGTGTTGCTGTCCAGTGTGTAATTTAAAACCATGAAACCACACAAAACCTGATAACACAAGCAGTCACTGCCCAGAACTAAAATACACTTTTATTGTTTTTGGAAGTGGGACTATAATCATGAGCACATTCATGCTTTTATGATGCAACCCAACCTACAATTATACAGATGTCTAGGTAACAACAGTAACTTCAAACATTGTAAATAAAAAATTATAGTAGGGTATCATTGTTACCACAGCTGTAAAAAGACGGATATCATTTGGAAGAAAACAACCTTTAAAGCGAAACAAGTTTCTAGGACCAAAATATCGTGCTTAAAAAGGCAACTTAATACAAACAAGGCATCTTAATAAAAACCTACCATGGTCACTGAAATAACTTGAAAACATTGCTTTTAAATTGTGGATCAACTGAAAAATTAAAAAAATAAAATAAAATAATGAAACTGGCATGGACAAAAATGATTGTACGATAACTGAGTATATTGTTGCACAACCTTCTGAGGCAATCACTGCAAAGAAATGAATTATGTAACTCTTAAACAGACTTCTGCTCCTGTCCACAGGAATTTTGGCCCAATCCTCATGAGGAAACTGCTCCAGCTGTCTCAGGTGAGAAAGGCGGCCTCTCCAGACTGCATGTTTCAACTCCTTCCATAAATGTTCAGTGGGATTTAGATCAGGGCTCATAGAAGCCACTTTAGAAAAGTCCAAAGCTTTGCTCTTGGCCATTCTTGGATATTTTAGTTTTGTGCTTTGGGTCATTATCCTGTTGAAGGATCCTGTTACTTGTAATTAAGACTAAGGTTTCTGACACTGGGCAACACAGATCTCTCCCGAATGCCTTGATAGTCTTCAGATTTCATTGCACCTTGCACAGATTCAAGACACCCTGTGCCAAATGCAGCAAAGCAGCCTCAAGATATAACCAATTCTCATCCGTGTTTCACAGTAAATTCAATATTCTTTTATTTATATGCTTTATTTTTGTATCGGTGAACATAGAGCTGATGTGATTTGCCAAAAAGCTTCAGTTCTGTCACATCTGTTCGAAGGACATTCTCCCAGAAGCTTTGCAGTTTGTCAATATACATGTTGTCTATTTCCTGTCTCGCTTTTTTATGATTTGCTTTCAACAGGGGTGTTCTCCTCGTTTGTCTTCAAGTCCACTTTGACAAAGACAGAAAATGATGATGCGATCTGACCCAGATGCACCTTGACCATGGAGTTCACCTCTGATCTTTTTGGAAGTTGTTCTAGGCTCTTTGGTTACCATTCGTATTATCTGTCTTTTGAATTTGTCATCAATTTACCTCTTGCGGCCAAGTTCAGAGAGGTTGCCTATAGCCCCAAAGTCCTTAAACTTCTGAATAAAATTTTTATTTTTAATCTCCTGTGACAACTCTCTACTTAGTTTTCTGTGGTCCACGTTGAGTGTGGCACATACTATGATACCAAACAGAACATTGACAACTTTTATAACCTTACAACAGGTAGGCTGATTTAATAGGTCTAAAACTCACTTTGTTGCCCATCAGTCATAGTTTTCATACATGTGGCCTGCAATGTCTGATTTTCATTAGTTAACTTTCAGTAAATTTAAATTTCTCATTACTTTTAACAGTTTCAAGTTATTTCAATTACCATTGTGGGTTTTTCTTTCTTTAATAGAAAGGTACTAAAAATTTTGTTCACATTTGTATATTAGGTCAGGGCTGTTTTTTTCTTTCATAGAGCACAAAATTCCCTGCTTCCAGACATAGAGTTATATTCTAAAATTGTGAGTGCCTTCATCCACTACCCAAGGGTTCTTAAGTAATTAATCATTTTTAAGGCTTTATAAAGCTGTAGTTCTATGTATTTTTACTAGCAAAAATGAAAACATGAAAAAGAAATGTCTGTTTTTTAAACAGTAAAAAGTGCTACTAAAATAAGTTTTTTATTGTATCTCACTTTTGTTATGTTTGTTTTCGTATAGCTTATACATTGTTTTGGGTCATGGGTCAGCTAAGTGTTGTTTGGGATTTTTTGTTTTTATGTATTTTTTATGCTGTTTTGTCTTTACTTTACACATTATTCTCCCCAATCGAGCCAAAAAAAGACCTTTATCACATTACAATATCTTTTTATTGCTGATTGTCTCTATAATTGGACTTAGTATATACTGTAAGTCTTAGTTACAATGGGAACATGGCCTCCAGCACTGACTGCAGAGCTGATCTGGGTCTCATAAGACCAAGAAGCTCCTGCAGTTATCTGGCCTCAGCTATTACATGATTGCCAGTGACAGAAGCAGGAAACTTCCAGGCTGCCCTATAAACTGTATACATGGTGCTTATTGATTGCTATGCATAACGCAATTGTCAAGGCAGAAACCATAATAAACCTTTCCTGCCTTTTCTATGGAGAGAAAGGCTGTTGCTGACAGCAAGCTCTCCGCTTGTGCAGCTGCTAACTATGTCATGGCATTCAGGAACATCCTTACAGAATCACTTGTGGACCACTTAGACATTTTACATTTTTTGTTAAAAAAGACTACTTGCCTCATTTCTTTGTTTTCAATTTTAGAGTAATTGAGCAGTAAGAATTGTTTGGAAAGATTAATATACCCTTTAGCAATAAATCTATATGAAAATCTGTTTAATATCCATATATACAGTATCTCACAAAAGTGAGTACACCCCTCACATTTTAATAAATGTTGTATATCTTTTCATGGGACAACACTGAAGATATGTCACTTTGATACAATTTAAAGTAGTCAGCGTGCAGCTTGTGTAATGGTATAAATATGGTGTGCCCTCAAAATAACACACAGCCATCAATATCTAAACCTATGGCAACAAAAGTGAGTACACCTCTTAGTGAAAATGGACAAACTGTGCCCAAAGTATCAATATTTTGTGTGTCCACCATTATTTTCCAGTGCCTTAACTCTCTTAGGCATGGAGTTCCCTGGAGCTTTACAGGTTGCTGATGGAGTCCTGTTCTACTCCTCCATGATGACATCACAGAGTTGATATATGTTAGAGACCTTGCGCTCCTCCACCTTCTGTTTGTGGTTGCCCCACATATGCTCAATAGGATTTATGTCTGGAGACATTCCAGCCAGTCCAGCACCTTTACACACATTTTCTTTAGCAAAGCAGTGGTCGTCTTGGAGTTGTGTTTGGGGTCGTTACCATATTGGAATACTGCCCTGTGGCCCAGTTTCTGAAGGGAGATCATTCTTTGCTTCAGTATGTCACAGTACATGTTAGCATTCCTGGTTCCCTTATTTATCTGTAGCTTCCCTCAGCCACCAGCACTCATGTAGTTCCAAACTATGACACTCCCACCACCATGCATGACTATAGTCAAGACACTCTTTTCTTTGTACTCCTCATCTGGTTGCCATCACACATGCTTGACACCATCTGAACTAAATAAGTCTCTCTCATCAGACCACAGGATAGTCTTCTTGTCTTCAGCACACTGTTTGTGGGCTTTCTTGTGTATCATCTTCTGGGATGACAGTAATGCAGACCAATTTGATGCAACATATGGTCTGAGAACTGACAGGCTGACCCTTCCACCCTTTTAACCTCTGCAGCAATGCTGGCAGCACTCTTATGTTTATTTGAAAAAAAACAATCTCTAGATATGACACTGAGCACGTGCACTCATCTTCTTTGGTCGACCATGGCGAGGCCTGTTCTGAGTGATACCTGTCTTATTAAACCACTGTATGGTCTTGGCCACCATGCTGCAGCTCAGTTTCAGGGTCTTGGCATTCTTCTTATAACTTAGGCCATTTTTATGTAGAGCAACAATTCTTTTTTAGATCTTTTTTTCAGAGAGTTCTTTGCCATGTTGAACTTCCAGTGATCAGTATGATAGTGTGAAAGTGATAACACCAAGTTTAACACACTTGCTCCCCATTCACACCTGAGACCTTTTAACACTCATGAGTCACATGACTTCATGGAGGGAAAATGGAAAAATTGGGCATAATTTGTCCATTTTCACTTAAGAGTTTACTTATGTTTGTTGCCAGTGGTTTAGACATTGATGACCAGGGCCGCCGTACAGGGGGTACAGACGGTACTCCTGTATGGGGACCGGTGAAATAAGGGGGCCCGCTGCAAGCATGCCCTCTTATTTGATATTACAGACTGGCATGTGGCGGCGCAGCCGCCTAGCGTTACATTTAAAATGGGGCCCGGCCGATACTGCTGAGAGGGGGCCCGCGCTCCCGGTCACAGCTGCATTCACACTCCCATAGCTTCTTTTACACTTACTTCCCCTGCGCTGTGACCGGAGCCGGGGCCCTCCTCTCTCTGACTGCGAGTGGCCAGGATGACTAATTAAATAAGTGAGGCTCCGTCTCGAGGGCAGGGCCTCACTGATTCAAGTTGTCCCGCATTCGGCTGCTGGCCAGTACAGTGCGGCGCCGGACAGATAGAGAAGGGCCCTGGCTCTGGTCACAGCACAGGGGAAGTAAGTGTAAAAGCAGCTATGGGAATGTGAATGCAACTGTGACCGGGAGCGCGGGCCCCCTCTCAGCAGCAACCCCATCCTCTCCCCAGCCCTGTATTGATTCGCACCTCAGAGAAGTATGTGGGAGGCCCTCCTAAACCCCCCAGGCTTTTTTGTGGTGGGCCACATCCTCTCCCCACTCACATACAAGGCTGGGCGGATGAGGGGGACCCCCATATACATACATACGAGGCTACCTACCTCTTTAGCTACCTGTCTACCTACCTCCCTTACTACCTGGCTACCTACCTCTCTAGCTACCTGGCTACTAACCTCTCTAGCTACCTGGCTACCTACCTCTCTAGCTACCTGGCTACCAGCAACCTGGCTACAAAACTCCCTAGCTACCTGGCTACCTATCTCTCTAACTACCTGGCTACCTACCTCCCTACCTACCTAGCTACCTGGCTACCTACCTCCCTAGCTACCTTGCTACCTACCTCTCTAGCTACCTGGTTAATTCCTCTCTAGCTACCTGGCTACCTACCTGTCTAGCTACCTGGCTACTTACCTCCCTAGCTACCTGGCTACCTAGCTCCCTAGCTACCTGGCTACCTACCTCTCTACCTACCTGTCTAACTACTTCTCTAGCTACCTGGCTACCTACCTCCCTAGATACCTGGCGACCTACCTATCTAGCTACCTAGCTACCTACCTCCCTGGCTACCTAGCTACCTACCTCTCAAGCTACCTGGCTATCTACCTCTCTAGCTACCTACCGCTCTAGCTACCTGGATACCTATGTCCCTAGCTACCTGGCTCCCTACCTCCTTAGCTACCTGTCTACCTACCTCTCTAGCTACCTGGCTACCTACCTCCCTAGCTACCAGCTACCTGGCTACCTACCTCTCTAGCTACCTGGCTACCTACCTCCCTGGCTGCCCGGCCACCTACCTCTCTAGCTACCTGTCTACCTACCTCCTTGGCTACCATCTACCTGGCTACCTACCTCCCTAGCTAACTACCTGGCTACCTACCTCCTTGGCTACCAGCTACCTGGCTACCTACCTCCTTGGCTACCAGCTACCTGGTATTATTCAACAATTGCATTTTTTTTACTGGGGGCGGGGCAATGGGGTTGCTGGGGGCGGAGTTTGTAGGGGAGCCCAGACGCTTCAGCTGTATGGGACCCAGAAATTTCTGTTGGCGGCCCTGTTGATGACTGTGTGTTGAGTTATTTTGAGGGGACACCAAATTTACACTGTTCTACAAGCTGTACACTGACTACTTAACATTGTATAAAAGTGTAATATCTTCATTTTTGTACCATGAAAAGATGTAATACAATATTCACAAAATTGTGAGGGAAGGATTCACTTTTTTCTCAGTTTTTCTGTTATAGAGTACTGTTTTACCTACCACTCAGAAATTAAAGGATGAGACAGTGAGTAGTCAGGAAAGGAGCTAAAGGTTACATCCAGAAATAGCAGAACAGGTTCCAGACAAACAACCCCAAAGGGTGAGGCACAATCAATATCCAGGAAGAAGGTCAAGATCTGATTAATCAGGAGTCAGCGATAGTATCACAAGCAACCAGAAAAGGGAGCAAACTGCAATAAGCTGGCAAGGAATGCATTGCAGCCTTTACTTTACATGTCTTCTTCGCGTGATGGTTGCTTTAGCAATTCAACGCTGCTGTGCAGCCAGAGCAGAAGAATCCTGACTGATCGAGCAGGACTGTGGCAGAAGTCTGGGAACACTGTGAGAACAGGAGCATCTGGGGAGGATGCATCCAGTTACCTATGAACTAGATGCAGTCATAGGCTGAAAGTATTGTCAATTGAAAGAATTGACACTGGAACTGCATGGAACATGTTACAATGGCCATGTGTACTAAGCTTAAAAGGGTTTTGCATAAGGCAAAATCTCTTTATGAGGCTGGATCATAGCTCAGTACAAGCCAGCCTCAGAGATAAGACGAGATTGCGCAACTCTCCCCCATATATGTGTAGGAGTTTCGAATGTAGCCAATTACACTAGCTTGGCTATATTCAGAACTACCATAGAAAGAACTGGTAGAATTACACAAAGGCAACTTTCTCTACACCTACCAAAAGGGGAAGTATCGGAGCCTTGCGCTAAGTTTAATTGATGGAGTTAAAGGGGTATTCTCATCTCATTGATTAGCTTCAAACTTGTAGGTACAGTGGGGAAAAAAAGTGTTTAGTCAGCCACCAATTGTGCAAGTTATCCCACTTAAAAGATGAGAGAGGCCTGTAATTGACATCATAGGTAGACCTCAACTATGAGAGACAAAATGAGAAAACAAATCCAGAAAGTCACATTGTTTGATTTGAAAAGAATTTATTTGCAAATTATGATGGAAAATAAGTATTTGGTCACCTACAAACAAGCAAGATTTTTGTCTCTCATAGACCTGTAACTTCTTCTTTAAGAGGGTCCTCTGTCCTCCACTCACCTGTTTGAACTTGTTATCAGTACAAAAGACACCTGTCCACAACCTCAAACAGTCACACCCCAAACTCCACTATGGTGAAGGATGATTAATTAATGTATAATTACATCAAAGATAATAGAGTCACTCAGTATCTAACAGTTCATCTTGGCAGCATATGAGCTTTGCTCTCTCACTAGAAGCTTCCATTCATGAAGAATACAGCTCTGCTAGCTCACATATTTAGCCAGTCATCCTGGTTGGATAGTGTCAGTGTTTTTCCATCTCACCATCAGTAATATCACTATAACAGTTAGAAATAGGAGTTAGCAGAGGTAAAATGTCAATCACTGCTATAGACCCACCCACAGCAGGCACAGAGAAAGTGTGAGCCCGGAGAGGCTATGAAGAGTGAAAACAGATGGGTCAACCCCTTTAATTAAAGTATTTCCTTCATAGCAGCATATTTTCAAATGCATCTTAAATGAAAAATGAAGCAACTTTGCAAATAATCTTCATTAAAAAAAATTCTTCTGTTTTATGTCTACGTCTCTTTAGCAGACCTATATGCGACATCTGGAAAGGCATTAAATCTAAAAATTGCAGAGGATTCTAATTACTCATCAGACATTTCTGAATATGAAAAAGCCATGGTGGGAGTGTATTGGCCCTGAACTCCTGTATGTACAGCAGGCAACGGTAAAATGGGCAGTGACATTAATTAACCTTTATATTCTGGTGCATTTGATTTGGGTTTTTTGCAAATTTAGCTGAAATATTTTCAATTTGGAACTTTTTCTTATTCTGGAGTGATTATTTTTAATGTAAGATTAGTTTCCAGATAAGAGCTATATTATTTTTATTGTATTAGAGTCTAGGATATTCCGTTGTTTTGTTCCATAGCTATTTTTGCCTCATGTACATTAGAAGTAACTCTGAAAATCTGCTTGGCAGTTTAACATAGGATAATGTTTTCAATTTATTTTTAGATTGTTTTCATTCTCAAGGGATAAGGTTTGATGAAAATTAAATACGCTGTTAGTCATTATGTTGCTCAATTAAACTGCAATTTCTAATATAAATGATATTTTTTGTGCCAGTTCTTGACTGGTAGCTGGAAATGCTGTTAGCTGGAGTTGTGAATTTTTCTACCTTGCTATGTGTAACCACAGAAGCAGAACATGAGAGGTAAAGCAAGGGTCAGCCTGAGAAAATGGCTGAACGCATAGCTTCCTACTAATGAGTTCAAATAAATCATTAAGTTTCTTTTCTTTACACATCTACCTTTTATTTAACCATGATCTCATGTTATTTAACAAAAATGATTGCATCATCAGCCTCGCGGGGAAAAAGGCAATAGGCCTCATTTATCACAATGGTCTTATTGTCCTTAGCAACCAATCATAATGCAGCTTACATTTTACCAGAGCTGTTCGTTTTAACCCCTTCCTAATGTATGCTAGCTGTTAACTGCTGGGGGATGTTGGCAGTTAGTTATAGCTGGCAACTGCCATCAACAACCGGGATCAGATACAACTGTGATCATGGCCGTGTAACCACTTAGATGCCATGGTCCCACTGACAATGATACCTAATTGGTTAAACGACGATGATCAGAGTTGAAGATGCAGCAAAGTTTAACTTTACATTGCTGTTATCTGATTTTAGGTCACAACAAAAGCTATTGAAAAGCACCGGAAAAGCTGAGATAACTTCCTGTGCCCTGATATTATGATGAGCCATTGGTCAAGTTTATATTTGCTATATCTGTATCTCTGACCCAGGCCGTCAATAGCAAATGCCAGTAATTGAGTAAAAAGTGGTGTGATGAGTCCTTCCACTACCAAATTGGCCTTTCTGCTTTGCAAACATGGGAGTGGCGCTAGGTTGTCATGGCAATTTGGGACCTATTGAACACCCACAAGTCAGCCATTTTACTATTTCTATCACACCCTTTCAGAGGCAGTGTGTAGAAGAAGAGCAGCAATTGTATGCTATGCTTTATCCTATTTTAGTATAGTGTACATGCTATTGTGTTTTATAGTGATAGTGGTCAAGTACCTTTGCAGGACTAAAAAAATTGTAGACGGAAAGCGAATAAGATTTTAAAAATTGAAAAAAATTATTTGAAACATCCCCCATTCTATTTTTCATATAAAAAACATTCTTTTAAAAGTCTGATCTGTTAAGATATAACCTATTCCAGCAAAAATTGCATTTTCTTGGTTGCTTTGTTTCACTTTTGTTTAGCCCAATACAGTACTCCAAAATGGTACCAACAAAAAATATACTTTGCCCCTCAAATAACTAGCCCTCAAATAGGTCCGTACATGGAAAAAGTAAAAAAATAAGTTATTAGTCTTGAAAAAATGGCAATGCAAAGCAGATTTTTCTTTAAATATTTTTTTTAAATATTAAAACATAGCAAAATATATAAGCTGGGTGTTACTGAAATCATACCGATCCAGAGAAAAAAAAAATGACATGTCATTTATACCACATCGTGAATTATGAAGGTTTTTTTTCACATTCCAACCCACAATAAATATTTTGTGTTTTCCAATTCAACATATGGCACATTAAATGTCATGATTACATGACATATTTAAAATATCCATTTTTGTAAGTATTATGCACCGAACTATGTACAAAAATATATATTTAACAATGTTTCCGTCAGATCTCAATTATTTCAATAAAATACCTACCGTCATTCACACAATACATATTTTACATACTTAATTGTATTGCATTTTTTGTATGCGTACAAAGAAGGGACATGTTAATTCTTAATCTGTTTTCACATGTAAAATCACCATAGGAAACAATGGGTACGATATTGTAGGCTACAAAATGTAACCAAATATGTACCACACTTTCTGGTATTTGGCTAAAATACACATTGGGTGAAAATTTAAAAAAATGTAAAAGAAAACGTAGTGAAATACGCATCCGAAAAATGTATCCAAATAAGCATCAAATATTTATCTAAATACGAATCTTAATACGGATTACAGATGCGTTTTTGGATACCTTTTTTGGATGCAGATTTTGGACTGATTTCAATACGTTAATTTATGCAGGGCTGTCGGAGAGACGGGCGATCGCCCTGGGCGCCACTCATCAGAGGGGGTGCCATGTTCGCACAGTGATATGGCTCAGACTCTGCATGGTCGTTATAAAACGGCCGTGCAGAGTCAGAGCCAGCAGCTGCACATGCTCAGTGCTGCTGCCAGTACAGGGAGGAGGCAGGACAGATTGCACTGTACATACACAGCCCCTAACTGGCTCCAGGGGACAATTACCTGGCTCCAGGAAACTACTGTCTGGCTACAGAGGGCTACTACCTGTCTCCAAGGAGCTATTACCTGGCTACAGAGGGCAATTACCTTGCTACAGGGGGCTACTACCTGGCTACAGGGGGCTAATACCTGGCTACAGGGGGCTACTCTCCAGCTACGGGGGGTACTACCTGGCTACAGAGGACTACTATCTGGCTACATGGAGCTACTACATGGCTACAGGGGGCTACTACCTGGCTACAGGGGCTACTACTTGGCTGCAGGGGGCTACTATCTGGCTCCAGGAGGCAATTACCCGGCTACACGGGGCTACTGTCTGGCTACAGGGGGCTACTACCTGGCTACAGGGGGCTACTACCTGGCTACAGGGGGATACAATCTGGCTCCAGGGGGCAATTACCTGGCTGCAGGGGGCTACTGTATGGCTACCAGGGGGCTACTACCTGGCTACAGGGGTTACTACCTGGCTCCAGGGGCAATTACTTGGCTCCAGGAGGCTACTGTTTGGCTACAGGGGGCTACTATCTGGCTCCAGGAGGCAATTACCTGGCTACAGGGGGCTACTGTCTGGCTACAGGGGGGCTACTACATGGCTACAGGGGGCTACTATTGGGCTCCAGGGGGCAATTACCTGGCTACAGGGGCTACTGATTGGCTACAGGGGCTACTACTTGGTTACAGGGGGCATATTACCTGGCTACAGGGGCTACTACAAGGGACTAATATCTGGCTACAAGGGACTACTATATGGCTACAAGGGGAAATTACCTGGCTATAGGGGTTAATATCTGGCTACAGGACGCTAATATCTGGCTACAGGGGGCTGCAACATGGCTACAGGGGGCTACTATCTGGCTACAGGGGGCAATTACGTGGCTACAGGGGTCTAATGTCTGGCTAGAGGAGGCTACTCTCTGGCTCTGGGGGGCAATTACCTGGCTACAGGGGGCTACTGTCTGGCTACAGGGGCTACCTGGCTCCAGGCGGCAACTTCCTGGCTATAGGGGGCTACCACCTGGCTACAGGGGGCTGCTATCTGGCTCCAGGGGGCAATTACCTGGCTACAGAAGGCTACTTTCTGGCTACAGGGGGTTACTACATGGTTGCAGGGGGATACTACATGGTTACAGTTGGCTAATATCTGGCTCCAAGGGGCTACTATCTGGCTCAAGGGGGCAATTACCTGGCGATAGGGGGTTACTACCTGGCTAAATGGGCTACTATCTGGCTACAGGGGCTACTGTCTGGCTATAGGGCGGCTACTACATGGGGGCTACTACATGGCTACAGAGGCTACTACGTGGCTACAGGGGGCAGATTACCTGGCTGCGAGGGCTACTACATGGTTACAGGGGGCTACTACATGGCTACGGGGGCTACTAAATGGCTACAGGGGACTAGTATCTAGCTACAGGAGGCTACTATCTGGCTCAGGGGGCAATAAACTGGCTACATGGGGCTAATATCTGGTTACAGGGGGATACTATCTGGCTACAGGGGCCACTACCTGGCTCCAGGGGACAATTACCTGGCTCCAGGAGGCTACTGTTTGGCTACAGGGGGCTACTACCTGTCTCCAGGGGGCAATTACCTGGCTACAAATGGCTACTCTCTGGCTACAGGGGGCTACTGTCTGGCTAGAGGGGCTACTACCTGGCTACAGGATACTAGTATCTGGCTACAGGATGCTACTACATGGCTACAGGGGGCTAATATGTGGCTACTGGGGCTACTACCTGACTACAGGGGCTACTACCTGGCTACAGGGAGCTACTGTCTGGCTCCAGGGGGCAATTACCTGGGTACAGGGGGCTACTGTCTGGCTCCAGGGGGCTACTACATGGCTACAGGGGGCTACTACCTGTCTACAGGGGCTACTATCTGGCTACAGGGGGCTACTACCTGGCTACAGAGAGCTAATACATGGCTACCAGGGGGCAAATTACCTACAGGGGCCTATATAACTACATAATAGGGATCTATATTTCTACTTCTGGGGGGGTTTATATAACTACCTATCTACTTAATGGGGGACCAGTATACTTACATATTGGGGGACCTATAAGTTTACCTACCTAATGGGGCGCTATACACCTACCTAATTGAGGACTGTCTTCCTAGTTTTGGGGTGTACCTACTGCACTTTTACTGTTTGGGACACAAGGGGTTCATTATTACCATTTGAGGCACTATAGATGGGGAGTTTGTACAGTGATAGGAATTGGTTGGGAAGTGCTGATAAAGTGAGGAGTCTAAAATGTTTGTTTTGTAAATTCTACAGTGAAGAGTCATGGCCGGGAGAAGACATAATGGCGGTCTGAGACAGATGGAGAAGATAAAGGGAACAACTCTTCAGAGGCGTCTCCTGTGAGTCCCTGGATGTAACTTTTCTTTAATCGATTATATGTCTGAAAAGCCTGTGAAGAACTGGTATTCATCACTGCATAGTCACTGTATGCCGGTAATATTGGTTATAGTATAATGATATTATGTACTATGTGGCGGTGATATATGGTCAGGGTGTTGTGGTATTATTCAGTCACTATGTGGTCATGGTATGGAGGTATTATTCAGTAACTATGTGCTGGTGATATGTGGTCATGGTTTGGCGATATTCGGTCATTATGTGCTGGTGATAAGTGGTCACGGTGTGGTGGTATTATTTGGTCACAATGTGCTGGTGATATGTGGTCTTAGTAGGATATGGTATTATTTGCCTGGGACTCTAGTTTTGTGTAACAGTATTATTTGGTAACTGTATGACTATTATTTATATGTAGCACATTGTGTTAAAGCTTTTTGTATATTTGGTTGACAGTGATGCATTGTGTCGCATTGTGGCACATTGTGTTATGGAGGTGGAGGGGGGGAAAGTTCTTCACCCCGCACTGAGTGCAATTTAGCCTAGGAACGGCCCTGAATTTATGTATGGAATAAACGTATCAGAAACACTGTGTGAACATACCCTTATGGCCTTTGGAAGGCGGGGATAAAGAAAACATTGCTTCAGCAGTGGGGGAAAAGAAGCTAAAGCTGTAGGCCACAAGAACAGCTGTTCTAACATTAGTAGAGGGAAAAGTTGTAATACACAACACTGCTACTGAGGCAACTGCTAAGATCAAAGCTCTGGTCCCAAAAGTTAATCTCTTCAATGCTGAGTACAAGAGAGTGAGCCTAGATGTAAAGGTGCTCACAGGTCTCTGCAGCTTAAAGGGGTTGTATCATTTCATTGAATGGTCTTCAGAATAAGGGGACAGTGAAAACAATTAACTTTGCAATTAGATGTCATTAGCAAAGCTGTCTTGTATTCACAGTTTTAATTATCTTCTGTTTACACTGATATCCAGTGCTGGTCGGATCCCTCCTTCTTGCATTTCACTAGCTGAGAGCTCATTTACATTCTGTCAGGCCCCCGGTTGGCTTGCACTCCTGCCTTTCACTCAAAGTAAGGGAACGGCACATTTTCACTCTGCACAGCCAGAAGAAAAAGAATAACACTGCAGGGCTTCTATAATCAGGAAACAGCACAATTGTGTGTCGATCCCTGCCTCTCCTGCATAGAAGGGAGATCTGTGCCATTCATAGAAAGCTGGATTCAACTGTAACAAATCTCCAGCTGTGAGAAGAGAAGAGATCAGTGCTCAGTCTTGATTGAATGCAACCTGTGGTATGTATACCGCTCTTACAAAATAAGACTGATAGGGAGAGACACAGTGACATGTGGACTCAGAGAGGGGGTGGGGAGTCTGGGGAGCCAGCATGAACAGTGAAGGGGGATGATGTCACCCAGCTGGGAGGGGAAGAAATGCCCCTGCATTTCTAGAGTTGAGAAGCTAAGAACAGTATGAATCAGCCAAACTAAAGAAGCGATTTCATCCCCTTTAACTCCTTAATGACTGCCCGACGTCTTTTGACATAGGGGTTATTGCGGCTCTTAGTGCCGCAGCTGCTCTAGAATCAGGGCTGTACTTTATCTCTGATCCCTGGCGCTTAACCTTTTGATCAAAGGGCTTTCTCCTGCTCTGTCAGGTAATCAGGACTCCTGGTGACACGACAGAACCCGGGGAACATCTCCAGAGTCAGCCCTGGGGACCTAGAGTAGCCCCAGGTCTGTCTGTATAACAAGTCAGCATTCAGGGCACACTGTGTGCTGCAATGATTGCTGCCTGTATAAAACTGATTATAATGTATTAGCATATATGAATATGCTAACACATTACTAAGTGTAAAAAAAAATGTAAAACAGTTATCCCTTCATGGGATTTTTATCAAAAGGAAAAAAAAAACATAGAAAGTGTAGAAAAAAATAAAAAAAAAATAACATAAAAATTAATATTTAATAAAAAAATTATTGTGCATACATTACACAAAAAAAAAAAAATCTACACATATTCGGTATCCACATGACCTGTAAAATTAATCTAACATGTTATTAAGTGTGAAATTTGAATGATGTAAAAAATTTTAAAAAAAGACAAAAAATATGTGAATTTCTGTAATAATTTATAAGTGAATTTTAACTATTCCCTCCAAAATACAACTTCTCCCCCATAATACAAGGCCTTATACAATTGTGTCATTGAAAAAAATAAAACAAAGTTTTTGCATTTTTAGAAAAAGTTAGTTAATTGATTGGGTTCACTAACTTGCTGTGTTGCAGTGTTGCTGCTGGTTCAGATGTGGATTCTCTTAACATCTGGGCCCCAAGGCAGCTGCTACGGCTATTATGGCTATGGTCACACCTATGTTCTAGCTTTGACATTAGTATTTGAAATGTTACCTTAAGCTTTGCTTGTGTACACAATAGTTTAAAAAAGGAACCATGCTTCTTTTCCAGCCAAAAAGATAAAGAAATGAAAACAATTAGGATCCTTTGTCAAGTTAATTAAATTCTCCCATCTCAGTGGGTTTGGTTTCATAGAGGTACAGCAATGAAAGGAAACATTCTTCTCTGTATAATCAGGAGCAGTAAGTCTGGTAACAGATGAAGCTTCTGCATGCTGATGGCTATTCTACGCTCATTTATTGTCAGATGAGGTGAATCTTCAAATTCTTTAGTTCTAATGAAAGTCAAGGGTGTCAATGGAATGTAAAGTGTAACCATCTAAAGTGAATTAGACAAAATGAAAAGGACCTATAAAACGGATATCGAAAAGTCAAAAGGTAATTCTACTACAAACTACACAGCAACTATACAACAAGATGATTAACTCCGTTATACAATATATAATATACCTTATGTACAATGCATGTTATTCTAAAAAATCAGTTATACTGTGAATGCCACTGGCCAAAAATAAAAATGAAAAAAACCTCCTAGTCACCTCCTTCTCACCTCCGTTCCAGTGTTGGCTCTGCAGCATCTCTCCATGGTCTTCTGGATTTTTTCTGTGTCTGGCCAAGTAGGACATCACCACTACAGCCGCTGATTGGCTGTAGTGGTCATGTGCACCTGCCTTACATTACTGTTTGGAGCTGTTCAATTCCAAATATTGACTGTTTCCGATGACTACTAAAGCCAATTAGAAGTTGCATTGGTTACGTCACATTCATTCAAAGTCTAGAAGTAAACAAAAGACTAGGGAGAGATACTGCAGAGCCAACGCTGGAACAAACGTGAGTAACAAAGTATGAATTTTTAAATTGTCTTTTGTTTGGTCAGCAATACCTTAGAGGGGTATTCTCACCATGCTGTTTTCAGCCAATGTTAGGTTCTCACTTCCTGGTTAGACTTTGGGCATGTCTACAGCAGTGATTGGCATATCAGCTCTGCTATTCCTAGATGAGTCTGTCAGAGTTAGATTAAAGATGGAGGGAACTTAACAGAAGGGCAGAAGGCTACAGAGCTCTAAAGGGTTAATGTTCATCAGCAAGAAAGATAAGCTCCTGTGTTGCTGGTAAGACAGTAAGTGAAATCACTATCCTGGCCAGAGCTGTTAGTGCGGAAATGAGTGGTTGGTAACTAGAGAAACCTTTGTAAATAAGCTGTCTTAAAACGTCTGTTTATCTATCAAAAACATTGCCCTTACAAAGCTCCATTTTTATAAAATTAAAAAAGTTATGGCTATCAGAATACAGAGATACATAAAAATAGTTTTACACAGTATAAATTCTTTTATTTTTTTAAAGTGTTACAACATAAAAAATGTATAAATGGGGTATCACTGTAATCATGTTGTACCACAGAATAAAATTAACATGTCGTTTATACTGCATGATGAGCACTGTAAGAAATAAGAAAAAAACACTACCATACTTGCTGTATTTTCTTTATCCTGTTTTAAAAAAATGGATTTAAAGGCGATCAAAAAGTCATGTTCCCCCAAAAATGATACAGATAAAACGTCAAACCATTCCCTGAAAAACAAGCTCCTAAACAGCTCCATATGCAGAAACATAAAACAAAAATTATTGCCTGTAACGGTCTGGAGGTGGATCCACTGGACCACCGCAGGTGATGACGTAAGCCCACACCAGGGAGTGGAATCTAAGTGGGTCCCGGTATTCACCAGAGCCCGCCGCAAAGCGGGATGGTCTTGCTGCGGCTGGATTCCACCAGGTCACTACCACTGGCGGGGCTTGCCTGCGGTGGCGGCCAAGGCAAGGTACAGGAACGGCAAGCAGGCTCGTAGTCGGGGACAGGCAGGTGGTCAGGGCAGGCGGCTCGGGTTCGTAGACAGTAGACAAGCAGAAGGTCAGGACAGGCGGCTCTGGTTCGTAGACGGTAGACAAGCAGAAGGTCGGTACATGGTAAGGCAAACAGGAACTCTCTGGACAGATTTCTCCTAGGAAACATACACTAAGGATCCGGCGAGGGCCGGCAGGAAGGGGTCGGACTAAATAGGAGCAGTGCCCGGCAATGAACCAATTACCGGCGCACTGCCCCTTTAAATTCAAACTGCCGGCGCGCGCCCGCCCTAGGGCGGAGCACGCGTCGGGAGACGGACACAGACTGAGCAGGAGCGCGGCCGGGTAAGTGAGCACCGGAGAGGGCCGAGACACGAGCGGACCCCGAACCCGACGTGCGGGACGGGGCTCCGCTGGGAGCAGGGGCATGGACGCTCCTGCGACCCGGGACAGAGGTCGCAGGGGCGTCCGTGACAGTACCCCCCCTTGGGCCCCCGCCCCTTGTGTCCCCATCTCTTACTGGACTGAAGAAACTTCTGGATGAGGCTGCGGTTCAGGATATTCTCCTCCGGCTCCCAAGACCTCTCTTCGGGGCCGAAAAGCCCTTCCAGTCCACCAGGAAGTAACGCCTTATCCCCTAGTTCTCCTCATGCCCAGAATCTCTTTGACCTCGAAGACATTGGGCGCGTCAGCCACAGACGGAGGAGGAACGGCCTTCCGGGAAAAACGGTTAAGGACCAGAGGTTTCAATAAGGAGACGTGAAACGCGTTGGAGATCTTCATCGTAGGAGGGAGCCGGAGCTTGTATGCTACCGGGTTGATGCGGCTGATGACCTCAAAGGGTCCCAGGAAACGGGGTCCCAGTTTGTGAGACGGCATCTTTAAGCGGACATATCTAGACGAGAGCCACACCTTTTCACCTGGGGAAGAAAACCGGAGGAGGGGTTCTTCTCTTGTCCGCTTGAGTCTTCATGCGCTCGGACGCGCGGAGCAGCGACTGCCGGGTCTGGGACCAGATGGCCTTCATGTCTTGAACCAGTGCGTCCGCTGCCGGAACCTCGGAGGAGGTTACCAGAGGGAGAGGAGGGCGGGGATGCAAGCCATACACGATGTAGAAGGGGGAGGCCCCCGCGGACTCCGACTCAAGGGAGTTATAAGAAAACTCCGCCCACGGCAGCAAATTGGCCCAATCATCTTGGCGTGCCGAGACGAAATGACGAAGGTAACATCCCAAGACCTGGTTGACCCTCTCCACCTGGCCGTTCGTCTGCGGGTGGTAGCCGGAAGAGAAGTCGAGCTTCACCTGAAGTTGGTTGCACAGGGCTCGCCAAAACCTGGAGACAAATTGAACTCCCCGGTCCGAGACGATTTGCTGAGGGAGACCATGCAGCCGGAACACATGGAGGAAGAATAGCTCAGCCAGGCGGGAGGCAGATGGCAGCCCTGGCAACGGGACAAAATGCGCCATTTTGGAAAAGCGATCAGTAATCACCCAGATAATGGTGTTGCCCGACGACGGAGGGAGGTCAGTTATGAAGTCCATCGAAATGTTGGTCCAGGGTTGCGTGGGAATGGGAAGTGGCTGAAGTAGGCCAGCCGGCTTGTGACGTGGCGTCTTGTTGCGGGGAAGGAGTCACAAGACGAAACGAAGTCCTTAACTCCTTTTCAGTTCTGGCCACCAATAGAATCGGGATATCAGGCAGAAGGTTCTTCGGGCGCCGGGATGACCAGCCACAAATGAGCAATGTCCCCATTTTAGGATATGTCTGCGGAGGGCAGGGCGCACATAAGTCCTTCCAGGAGGAACCTTCCGGAGGTCCACTGGCGCCGCCGAGATGAGGCGCTCAGGAGGAATTATGTGCTCAGGAGAAGTATCTTCACCCACCACATCGGAGGCACGGGAGAGGGCATCAGCTCTCACATTCTTCTCGGCTGGCCTGAAGTGGATCTGAAAATCGAACCGGGAGAAGAAGAGCGACCACCTAGCCTGGAGTGGGTTAAGTCACTGAGCCGTCTGCAGATATTGGAGGTTCTTGTGGTCCGAGTAGATACGGATGGGAAAACGGGCGCCCTCCAGCAGATAACGCCACTCCACGAGGGCCAATTTTATGGCTAGTAGCTCCCGGTCACCAATCGTGTAATTCTTCTCGGCCGATGAGAAAGTCTTGGAGAAGAAGGCGCACGTTGCAGTCTTACCCGTAGGCCCTTTTTGCGTAAGGACTGCTCTGGCACCCACAGATGAGGCGTCCACCTCCAGTGTGAAGGGTTTCGCGGAATCCGGACGTGCGAGGATAGAGGCCGTAGCGAAGGCGGACTTGAGCTTCGAGAACGCCTCCTTGGCCTCGACCGGCCAACTGCGTGGGTTGGCCTATTTCTTGGTGAGTGCTACTATTGGGGCCAACAGCGTAGAGAAGTGAGGGATAAACTGGCGATAGTAGTTGCAGAAGCCCAAGAATCGCTGGATAGCCCGCAGCCCGACTGGGTGTGGCCACTGCAACACAGCAGACAGTTTTGCTGGATCCATCCAGAGGCCTTGGTCGGAGATGACATACCCCAGAAACGGGAGGCTAGTCCGATGGAATAGGCACTTCCCCAGCTTGGCGTACAGGTGGTTCTCCCAGAGACGTCTCAGTACCTGATGAACATGGCTGCGGTGGGTCTCGAGGTCAGGAGAGAACACCAGGATGTCGTCGAGGTAGACCACCACGCAGGTGTGGAGGAGGTCCCTGAAGACGTCATTCACTATCTCCTGAAAGACGGCGGGAGCCTTGCATAGTCTGAAGGGCATCACCAGGTACTCAGTGCCCGTCTCTGGTGTTGAAGGCCGTCTTCCATTCATCGCCCTTGCGAATTCGGACCAAGTTGTAGGCCCCTCTCAGATCCAACATAGAGAAAATCTTTGCGCCCTGCAGGCGGTCAAACAGTTCCGTGATCAACGGCAGTGGGTACCAGTTTTTCACCGTGATCTTGTTCAAGCCCCGGTAGTCTATGCAGGGACGGAGGGTACCGTCCTTCTTCTTCACGAAGAAGAACCCCGCACCAGTGGGAAACGAGGACTTTCGGATGAACCCCTTCCGGAGATTCTCCTGGATATACTCGGACATGGCTTGAGTCTCAGGAACCGACAGAGGGTAGACTCGGCCCCGTGGAGGACTGGTACCCGGCAATAAATCGATCGGGCAATCGTATGGACGATGCGGCGGAAGACTCTCGGCTTGTCTCTCGGAGAACACATCGGCATACTCCAGATATTCGGGCGGCAGCCCGGGCAGCGGCTCCTGTAGGGCTAAGCGAGAGCAGGGAAGCACCGGGTGAGGTGCCACCAAACAACGCCCCCGACAGTTGGGACCCCAAAGAATCACCTCTCCAGTAGACCAGTCCAGGATAGGAGAGTGGAGCCGTAGCCATGGGAGTCCGAGGAGGATCGCCGACGAGGAGCGAGGCAACACATAGAAGGCGATTTCTTCCTTATGTAGCGCCCCCACATGGAGGGACAGTGGCTTGGTGACGAACTGGATGGTGTCGCTAAGCAGCTCCCCGCTGACAGATGAGATGACAAGCGGTTTCTCCAGACGTACCACTGGGAGCCGATACTGCTTCACTAGAGGCTGGTGGATGAAGTTCCCGGCAGAGCCCGAGTCCAGAAACGCCGGAACCTGGAACGTGATACCAGTCTCGGACACGACCTGCACAGGCATCAACAGGCATGGAGAGGAGGAGGTTGCACCTAGGAATGCCTCTCCCACAGATCCTAGGTGCGGGAGTTTCCCGCAGGCTTGGGGCGCTTGGGGCAATTCCTCCGAAAATGCTCTGGGCTGCCACAGTAGAGGCACAAGTTCTTTTGCCGCCGCTGGGCCAATTCTTGCTCAGAGAGGCGAGCCCGATCAACCTGCATGGGCTCGTCGGTGGGTGTTGGCGGCTGTGGCGCAGGAGGCCCCTGGAACACCGGTGCCAGGCGAGGAAACCGGCGAAGTTGGGCTGACTGACGTTCCTGCAGAAGCTCCTCCTCCCGTTCATTGAAGCGTACGTCGATGCGGGTCGCTAACCGGATCAAATCGCTGAGGGAAGACGGGAGGTCTCTAGCGGCCAAGACGTCTTTAACTCGGCTTGAGAGTCCTTTCTTGAAAGTAGCACACAGAGCGGCCTCGTTCCATGATAGTTCAGAGGCCAACGTACGGAATTGTACCGCGTAGTCCCCAACAGACAGGTCCCCCTGGCGTAGGTTGAGGAGGGCTGTCTCAGCGGAGGAGGCACGGGCTGGTTCCTCGAAGACGTTGCGGAACTCACTGAGGAACGACTGTAGATCCGCCGTCACTGGATCGTTTCTGTCCCATAGCGGTGTAGCCCATGCCAGGGCCTTCCCGGAGAGGAGGCTGACCACGAAAGCCACCTTCGCACGTTCGGACAGGAACTGGTCGGCCATCAGCTCCACGTGCATAGAGCATTGGGTGATGAACCCCCTGCATAGTTTCGGATCACCGCTGAACTTGGATGGGAGTGACAGCCGAAGCTTGGGTCCCCTAGGAGCCACAGGAACCGTTGAGGCAGGAACAACTGGAGATGGCGGTGATTGCTGCTGAACGGAGATGAGCTTCTGCACCATGGAGGAGAGTTGCCCGAGCTGCTGTGCTTGCTGCGCAATCTGTTGCGATTGCTTGACCACGACGGTGGTGATGCTGGCAACACCTGGCAAGTGCACCTTGGCAGGATCCATGGCCGGATCCTACTGTAACGGTCTGGAGGTGGATCCACTGGACCACCGCAGGCGATGACGTAAGCCCACACCAGGGAGTGGAATCTAAGTGGGTCCCGGTCTTCATCAGAGCCCGCCGCAAAGCGGGATGGTCTTGCTGCGGTGGGATTCCACCAGGTCACTACACTGGCGGGGCTTGCCTGCGGTGGCGGCCAAGGCAAGGTACAGGAACGGCAGGCAGGCTCGTAGTCGGGGACAGGCAGGTGGTCAGGACAGGCGGCTCGGGTTCGTAGATGGTAGACAAGCAGAAGGTCAGGACAGGCGACTCTGGTTCGTAGACGGTAGACAAGCAGAAGGTCGGTACACGGTAAGGCAAACAGGAACTCTCTGGACAGCTTTCTCCTAGGAAACATACACTAAGGATCCGGCGAGAGCCGGCAGGAAGGGGTCGGACTAAATAGGAGCAGTGCCCGGCAATGAACCAATTACCGGCGCACTGCCCCTTTAAATTCAAACTGCCGGCACGCGCGCCTCTGGGAGCAGGGGCACAGACGCGCCTGCGACCCGGGACAGTGGTCGCAGGGGCGTCCGTGACATTGCCCTCAGATGATGGCAATGCAAAAATAAAAGTTTTATTGTGTAAAAGGAGTAACACATATAACAATAAGAAATATGTAAATTTGGTATCGCTGTAATTTCATGCTGACTAAAAATAACATGTCATTTATATTGCATGGCACCTGGTGTAAAAAATAAAAATAAAAAACCCCCTTAAAATTTGTGTTTTTTTTATTTGTTTCCCAAAAAACCTTGAAAAAAAAGCGAACAAAGTGTCATAGGAACCTTTAAAATGGTAAAAAATGAAAAGTAAACTCATCCACAAAAAAAACCCCTTGTAATTCCATAACAGAAAAAAAAAAATGGTTTGCTCTTTTTTTTTTTTTCATTTTCACAGCCCCAAATGCAAGAAAAACTGTGAAAAACCTGTGGGCCCAAAAAAGCACTATAACCCCCAGATCAAATTTCCCGGGGGATGATTCTAGAAGGGTGGCTTTTGGGAGGTTTCAATTTTGGGGACTTTTTAAGGTTTTCAAAAGGAATGGACCCCAAAAAATCCAAAAAGGGAAATAGTGATTTATCCCTTTTATTAAGGCTAAATGCAGTATACATTTAACATACGTTTTTTCTATTGGAAAAAAAATAGCATATAATTTGGGGGTTTTTTTTCCCGTTCCTAGGAAAATAAAACAGTTTTAGCTAAAAACTATTATTGGATTTTTTTGTTTTAAGCCCAAAGCCAAAAACATTGTTTTTGAAAAAAGGTTGCGGAAACCAAAAAGCAGGTGGGAAAGGTTTAAAAGCAGCATTCTGGCGGGAACGAGTCGCAGTGTTTTCTTTAACCCCTTAAAGCCTTAGGGCGTACCTACGTCCAGGTCGTTTGGGGGGGAATGACCTGGCGTATGGATACGTCCTGGGGTCGCGCGACTCTAAAGAGAGTTTCCGCGATCGGGGGGGTGTCAGCTGTTATTACAGTGACATCCCCCGGGGTCGGCCAGCCCCGGACGCGGTTAAGCCCTTAATTATCCGACGTGGGTCGCAATAATAAGGGGGCGAGGAGGAGATGCTCCCCTGGTTTGTCCCGGGCCAATGG